>RPOG01003787.1:5204-56015 GCA_008086565.1 Thalassoma bifasciatum | reverse complement strand
GAAAAATAGCAATTAGATCTTTTTCTAAAATCGTTCAGCCCTAGTATCAAATGTCGATGTTCCAACTCCGGTCAGAAACAAAAAGCTTATCCACTGCTGCAGTTGAATGTTCAGTAAAGTCACTTCAACTCAAATGAAGTCAGTAGAAGTCTGTTTCTAAATATCTGCTTTGGCTATACTAGATTTTAATGAATTAATTTGTGGTCCTTTTGTCACATGCAGTAAGATGTGGTACTACTGTGCTGTTATGCACAGAGGAAAAGATGAGTCATGATCCCGTGTAAATGAACATTTTTGTCCTTGAATGCCTCGCAGTTAATAAACACATACTTCAAAATTAATTTAATGAAATTGTAAGAACTTACACAACCAACTTTATGAGCAATCATGTCGTCAATTATAGCCATCTGAAAAAAATTACTTTTCTTTACGCTACAGGTGTAATGCAGTTTCTGCTGTTTACCCTCCACAGGTTCTCTTATTTCTGCTCAACCCCCTTCAATACCCCATACTGTGAATTAACTGTGCACACATGGGTGTTTCATCCTGACTGTTAATGACTGCTTTATCTTCAGCGAATTGTTGAAGAAAATGCACAATTATTAGACATCATCTGACAGCCTGTCAGGCTCAACATGATTTCATTCATGACGTATTTTAAAGGCACTGACAGAGATTAAGTAAAATCTGAAATACATTCTAGGTTTCATTTCTAATTTACTTAAATATTAATGTAGATGCACTGCAGTAATGTGATCTCATATCCTCTGCCTGAGATAGATTTACTCGGTCCGTGCTCTTTCTGACTTGAAACTTGCAAACACAGGCTGAGACTTGCTGTGGGATTTGGTACCCTTGGTAGGACAGGTACCTGATGTACCCCTCACTCAGACTGTTAAACATCAATCTGTGCAGGTGAATGTTTGAAATCCAATTTTCAACACAGAAGTTTGATAAATGAGAGCAAAAAAGGGACATGGTCAGAAGTCAGGCATTGCTGGAAGCAGAAAGCATCTGCATTTAGACCAAAAACATAAAAGTCAGCGTATTTCTATCCTAATATTTACCACTCATGATTAAACAGCAGTGGATTTGCTGATATAGTGGAATTCATTGACACAGAGGACTCAGGGATACAAGTACTTGTTTGACCCTTATCTTCAAACATTGCATTGAGTTAATTTTGGTCTTCAGCTCCTCTCATACACTGCCAGCACATTATCAATCATAAAGGAAATTCAGCGGTTGTGCCTATAAATGTACACCTCTGTTCAAACTCTGTTTCAGTGCACAGTCCAAAACTTTGTGTCATAAAGGCACAGCATTGTCCAGTGTTGTGTCTGTTTTCTGGATTTTTAGAGTCACAGCGAGGGGCTCAAATAAACTTACCACCAAGGCAATCTTTGATTGATCTAAGAACTTATTTTATGTGCCTGTGCCACAAGAAGTTCAGTTTTGCAACGTTTATCTCATGTCCACTGTCTCATTAACTTCCTTGGTTGAAGAGCAATATCTCATGTTGGTTCTTCACAGCAGGGTATCAGTTGATATAGCTGATGTAGAATCTGCATCATTTATTGATACCTCAGGATAGTAATCTCTCGCTTTCTCTCTCTCTCTCTCTCTACCTTCTTATTTCAAAAGAGGTATCTCGGTAACCATGGTAACAATCAAGGGTTTTCGCCCTTTTTTATCCAAAATTAAGATTAATAAAGCCCGTGTGGAAATCATAAAGACTGCAATTTGTTGAGCTCTTGGTTATACTAAGACATCAGCGTTCCATAGCAAACTGTGCTCAATGATAGTTGATGTGAATGAAGCAAAAAATGATTGGCTCAAGTGCTGATCACCAATCAGCTGGGAAATGCCAAAATCAGCCCTGATCCAATACTTCAGATCAGGATTGGGACATCCCTAAATGAAAGTTAGTAAATAATGCAGGTAGAGTAATTAGAACTGAAGAGTGTAAAGGGAGGACCTGGTCACATAAGCTGCAAGCAGCCACTATGAAAATCAGAAAGTACAGTTATTGACATAAAAAAGAAAAAAAATCACATTTTTTTTCTTTTTTAATGACAGCCTTCAAGTCTCTTTGACTCATAATACAGAGTTTGATAATATGTGCATTGAGTGGATTATTAGAAGAAAGAGAACATAAACACATAAGACCAGGCTTCAGCACACTCTGCACTTCATCTTTTTGCCGGCTCTGAATTGTGTTTTGGGATCCTTCCAGATTACACTCAACACAAAACTGCCTCTGTTCAAACACAAGAATCCCTCACATGATTATATCCGCTGTCTACAAAATATTTGACTTTTCGTGCTCTCGACAGACCTGACCAGCACATGATGAGATTTCCAAGACAACAAATTTAAGCATGAAGTCATTTTCAAAGAAAGCCTTTTCAAGACTACAAGTGAGTTGAGTTACTACGGTGTTAAAATAAACTTTTATGTTCATCTCCCAGGGCTCAGCTCAAGGCACAGGATATTTCACATCTGACAGTAGCAGATGTTTTGAAGTGTGAAAGTAAAAGAAAAATCTCCATTTTCACTTTTCACAGATGTTTTGTAGATCTGACCAAAATCAAAAGATTGTTACTTTGTTACTTGAGAATTTCTTAGTCATAAAATGTGTTGTCCACATAGACTCTCCTTTCATAGAAAAGTATGTTTTTAAGATCTTGTCTGAAAATGTAGGTTGCAAATATTTTTCTTTTTATTCAGGCAATTAACATATCTTGTATGTTAAACTTGTGAGGATAAAGGCAGCACTTAAGGTTGTCTCATTTCAAAGATGGATAAGTTTATCATGGATTGGTTTCAGCATTTTGTGAACCTGTACTGGCTGTGCTTTATGAAGATTAGATTGAAATCATTAATTATTTGGGGGGGGGGAAACTCAAACATGCCTGCAGATGACAGACTTGCATTTTAGTTTGGGCTTCACTTGCTCTTTTAATATGATGTTGTGTTGCTCTATCATGTAAAAACTACATTTGTAGATGTTCTTGATTCTTGCAGTAACTGTTGCTGAGCAGCATGTATGTAAACAGCTGAACATGCAAAGCCTTCATCCAAACAGAACATTGTATGTTAAAAGTGCACTTGAAAAATTAATGTAAATATTTTAACAGTCCATTTGATGTGCTGTGTATAGGTCTTAATCATCTGATCATCTGAGTCCTTATGCTGGAGTAAGAGTGCAAGGGCAAGTAATCAGTGCTTGGGAACTGAAAATCAGTCAAGCTTTCAAGTCCTGTATGAAAACCAAAGCTGAAAGCTGAAAAATTAGGAGAAGAATATTACAATGCGACCACTTGATGCATTTATAATGTGTCTATTTTAACCATAAAGGGGCTCGGTAAAAATACAATGCATATCTAAATGTACAGTGCTGAACAAATTTATTCCATCACCTGTCATAAAAACAAAGGGAACCATCTAGCATCATGAAGTGCTTTGATTCAAACTCTTTCTAACTCAATAGGTTCCCTTCACTTCACTGTTTTGAACAATCGTGAGGAGTTTGAAATTCTATTTACATTTTTATTCCCAAATTTGTGCCAGAAATCTGGAATTCCCTCAGAAGTCAGGTATTAATCAAGTTTAAGGTACAACCACTAAAACATATTTTCATATTAGGGAATGAAATCATACCTGTCATTTGTTAATCTAAAAATAATAATGTGCTTGAGGATTCATGGATAACAACTAGGGCTGAACAACTAGCAAAAATTATTTAATTGCAATTATTTTTTCCTATATTGCAATTGCGATTTACATTGCAATTATTTTCAGGTTCCTGGTCTTATGTGTTGCTGACGAAACACAATCAATAAATCTGTCTTTATTAAAAAAGCACCATATTCAATAAACATATCTAATAGTAAATAACTGAAAAAGAAGGGCTGTTTAATTTTTTTAAAACAGACCAAAGGCTAAAACACAGACTAAAGGCTTAAACAGGGGCTTAAAACTAAAACAAAAGGTAAAGGCTAAAACTCAACCTAAACTGTTTGAAATAATGTTTATTCAAACTCACATGGAGCAGTTATTCTGCAGTGATCTGTCCAAACCTGAGAATCTATCAATAAAATGAAGAGCCAGGTTTCATTCACTGTTTCATTTTTGCCACTTTTGGACAAAACCTTTTGCTATCTACTGACTATTTTCCAAGTCTTATCTCAGTTATCAACCATTTTCATCAATTTTTGCTGCTTTTCGACAATTTCTTGCCACTTCTTGTCATTTTTACCACTTTTCACCACTTAGATTGTTTCTCTTGCAAATGTAGTTTTCAGCAATTTGGCTCTTTGGTTGAGCAGGGTTGAGTAAAAGTGGTGAAGAGCATAAAACATCCACTGCAAAACAAGTATTTTTACACATTTCAGCTGAGAGAAAAATTGATGTGTCTGTGATAAGAATATTGCAGCAGGCCATATTGCAATTTAATATAATTTGCGATTGATTGCCCAGCCCTAATAGCAACAGTAATTATCATTTAGCATGAAAGATATCACTTTGAATAAAGAGCTTGCACATCCTTGTAGATAAACAGAGACATATAGATTACCTGCATACCTGTGGACTGATCTTTTGTGACCAACTGTCATTCTAGAAAGTCTGAGTTAATCGATTTCAATCAGTCTTTGTTATGGTTGTCAAACTCAGTTAGTGGTTAATGGACTTGCACACAAATATGTCTCTTCTTGTCTTTCTGAGCAGTCAAAGCTTTTAGACACAACTATTCTAATTCATCCATTCACACGTCATAATGACAGAGGCTGCTGCAGTAATGGACCATCAGTGTTGGATAATCTCAATCATTCAGTGCTGAACAACAGGAACTGTGGGTTCAGAGTCTCATTCAAGGACAATAAAGCTGGGATCAAACCGAGTGAATCTCTTGATTAAAAGATGAGGAACAACACTTGGTCCTAGCTGCCTAATCTGAGAGAAATTCATATGATCTGAAACAACTTAGATGTTAAATACCATGTGAATTTTCTTGTTTTCTTGATTTTTACATTTTTCAAGCACGAGTGACTGTTTCCAATCTGGGTTTAAGTCTAGAGCAAAATTTCAGTATCAGGCGAGTAAGCCTTTAATAAATTTGAATCATGCTTCTCTTCATAATATAAATGAATGCACCACAAAATTATTTATTAACTTCTTATCTGATACAATAAAACTGTCTATGGTTATCTCTTTACTTATGCTGATTTCATTTTTGATTTTTTCCTCTATTAATATTTGAAGGTTTTGCTTTTATAGAACAGACTCTCTTCATTTGATCAGGAAAGAATGGAAATGTTTTATTCACAATGCAGTAATTCTTTTTTCCATTCAGTTCAGTTCATTTATCCATTTATCTTTGCAGTCATAAATCTGGTGGAGGGATTTAATAATTGAAATCAACAAAAAAGAGAATCCCTTACTTTGATTCATAGGGTTTTTGATTTATACATTTTCGCAGGGAACAAAAAGAAAAGGAGTAATCCGTATAAAAACAGACCATTAAAATGTTTACAAAGATGTTCAAAACACAGGGCAATAATAAAAGTTGTTTACGAAGTTGTACCTCTTAGAAAAAAAAGAAAAGCTCCTCAGTGAGTGTTATCAGGGTAAACTTCTTTTTGTAAACATCTAGTATTTTCCAGGTCTGACAGTAGCGACTGGACAACGATGGGAGAAAGTTCCATCGATTTTCTTTTTTTCTGAAGATAAACTCCGAGAAAACAACGAGATTACGGAAAATTTAGTGTTCCTAAATAAAGCTTTGTTTGATCATTTTTAACATTTTCATTGAGAGAGAAAGACATTCTCAGTCCATAGAAGATAACTGTGTTGCCTGCGCTTAAGACATAGGACAGTGAAGCAAAAAGAAGCATCGATCATCAGGTGAGGAGGTTTGTTTCACTGCTCACCTTTAGATCATCGGTGGTCAAACATCCCTGGAGGAGATTAAGTCCAATAAACAAAGTGATCCAGCTCCAGAAGAGGATCCTCAGCTCCTTCTGTCAGAAACAAAAACATCAAATGTCCCTGAGCACATTCAGCTCCAACTTCTGCTCCTTTCAGCCTCTCCGTCAGCGAACAGCATCTGCTCAATCACCGCTTTAGTAATCACTTTCTTTTTCAGTCAGACTACAAGCAGCAACAGGAGCCGCAGCTTCCGGGGAGACCCTTCAAAATAAAGTAGCTTAAGCTTGTTATTTAACACCAAAGTGTACTGAGCTGCTCAACTGTGGATGCAGGGGAGACAAAAATAGTAAAAACAGAGGTGAGTCTTACTGAGAGATATTAAGTCATAACAATGAGATGGTATTTCATTTTTATCTCAATAAGGAAATGCAGAAAAAAAATAAGTGTTAACTAAAATACAGCTCTGGAAAAAACTGAGAGACCACTGCAAATTTTCATAAATCAGCGTCTCCACATATGTGACAGTCATTCCATTGCTGTGTCTGTATAGTTCCAACATAACCACACCTGTTTCTACCTGTTTCTACCTCATAAAGTACTGATGAGGTGATCACCTGAAACAAATCTGATTTAATGAGAAAATGTATAAAAATATTGCTGAGGTCATCATTCTCCTCTGTGAAAGACACCACACTGGCTGATGAAGTTTAGCAATGAGAAGGAACATCGAATGAACAAAAGGAAAACTGTTTTTTCCTCTGCTGAAAACAATTTCTGTGATTTATTTAGTAGTAAAAATGGACACTTAAGCTGGACTGTCTGACAGAAAAGGGACAGACGAGAAGAAGAAGAAAGCTAAACAAGGTGATGGAGCACCGCCAAAGGCTAAAACACAGGCTAAAGGCAATTATACACACTAAAAGCTAAAACAATTACTAAAGGCTACAACACAGATCTCAGGCTAAAACACAGACTAAAGGCTAAAACACAGACTTAAGGCTAATACACAGACTCAAGGCTAAACCAGGAATTAAGGCTAAAACACAGACTAAAGGCTAAAACACAGATCTCAGGCTAAAAACCAAGACTTAAGGCTAAAACACAGACTTCAGGCTAAAACACAGACTTAAGGCTAAAACACAGACTTAAGGCTAAAACACAAACTAAAGGCTAAAACAGACTTCAGGCTAAAACACAGACCCTGTTGTCTGTGTTTCAGCCTAAAACACAGACTTAAGGCTAAAACACAGATCTCAGGCTAAAAACACAGACTAAAGACCAAAACACAGACCTCAGGCTGAAACACAGACTAAAGGCTAAAACACAGACTTAAGGCTAAAACACAGACTTCAGGCTAAAACACAGACTTCAGGCTAAAACACAGACTAAGCCTAAAACACAGACTAAGCCTAAAACACAGACTAAAGGCTAAAACACAGATCTCAGGCTAAAAACACAGACTAAAGGCCAAAACACAGATCTCAGGCTAAAAACACAGACTAAAGGCCAAAACACAGAACTCAGGCTGAAACACTGACTTAAGCCTAAAACACAGACTAAAGGCTAAAACACAAACTAAAGGCTAAAACACTGACTTTTATTGAATTATATTATATTTATTATTATTTATATATATTTTATTCAACTGTAACGTTGTTTGCCATCCATCCTTTAGATAAATGCAGTCACACTGTTGGAAAAATTGTATAAACATGTCATCATTATACTCACAGAAACTTAGTATGCTCACACTTTTACAAAAGCTCACGAAACTCATTATGTTCACTCAGGCACATCATGCTCACAGGTTTAGAATTAACTAATTTATGAGGATGTTTCCAATCTTTGTCTGAGGGAGTTTCCCACTTTCTCCTTGAACATTTGAATACAGCCGTGTCTCTGATGCATTCAGTGGCACCGTGGCAAATGACTGATGCTTCCAACTTGTGAATAGAAATCAAATCTTTTCTGTCATGATGATCCCTGTTAATTTTTGAAATATATCAAAATGCATCAGGGAGTTAATGTTAAATAGAATTTCAGACAATTTGACTGTAGCATTTTTGATTTGGAGCACTCGGGGCTTTTGAAGTCTGATTTGGAAGCATTGGTTTTGAGAAAATAAGTTGTGTGTGTGAGTTGATTTCTTTTTCCGAGTTAGGCTGAGGAGCAGGTTTGATTTCCCAAATTCTGACTCATGAATTCTAGCATTATGAATATACTGGTGATTTTGTATTTATGATTGTGTACTAGTTTGTCCATATGACCATGTACATGTGTGCCCCCAATCTCTATGAAGTTAGGACATTTTGTTAAACATAAATAAAAACAGAATATAATGGTTTGCATCTCCTGTTTAAACTAAAATAATTTGAATACACTACAAAGAGAAGATATTAATAGCTCAAACTGACCAAAAATATCTCATTTGGCTTCAGGAAACAGTTTCTGTTATTTCTGATCTCATGCAAGTAAATAAATTATTTCTCCCTATAAAATGGACCAGACTGTTAAATTATTAAAACAACAACCACCAGATTATTGATAATACATTATCTTTTTGCTCTGGGACTGAAAAAAAGGGCCTTGACATCTGATCATTGGGACAGCCTGTTTGCTAAGTGAGTGATAAAGATTCACTCTGATGTTACTTTCCTCCAAGTCATCATCAGAACTGTGTGGAAGCACAAGACAAGAACAACTTGTTCCCACCCTTGTTTACTGCTGTAACTGGGCAATAAGTTCTCTTTTTCATCTGTGAGAGACCTCAGAAGTCCTCTGCTATCTTACAAACATCCTAAAGCCATTTTTTAAGGTGCAGAAAGAAATCTTTTTATTTATTCAAAGAAAAGGGGAAGAAATAAAGCTCATTTGTTCAGTTTGGAATGCACAACCTTAGCTGGCTGTGAATTTCCTGTTGTGTGTCTTGGTCTATTAAACTTGACCCATGAGCCCTTTAGGCTGAAGCTGTTGTCGACCCCTGAAGCGTAAATGAGGCACAAGATTCACTGGTTTAACTTCAGCCGATGGATGCTGTAGAAAAGCAAAATGTCAAGACTAGAATGAAATGCTCTGTGCCCCTGTAACACGGTTATTACAGCGGCTGAACATCAAATGCTCAGTTAAGGAAAAAAGAAATGAAGAACAAAAATAAAGTCCCAATTTCATTACTATCATTTTCACCTTGAATTCCTCAATTCTGTAGATGCAGCAGTAGGAATATTAGTGCCAAACTGTTTATTTTCCTCTTCAAACTTGCATTCTTCAGGGTCTAAAGAGACTCTTTTTCAGAAATATTGCATTTACAGTTTTACTCAAAAGTTTACATGATAACAATACAATGACAACATAAAAACTTTTCTTTCACTCATGGTTAGTGGTTAAGTGAAGCCATTTAATAACAAAAAATTGTTTACTCTTTTTAAATCATAATGATAACAGAAACTTCCAAAATGACCCTGATCAAAAGTTTACATACCCCAGCTCTTAATACCGTGTATTGCCCCATTCAATGTCAACAACAGCTTGCAGTTTTTTGTGGTCCTTGTGGATGAGGGTCTCCATTTTCTCGGATGGTAAAGCTGCCCATTTTTCTTGGCAAAAAAAACTCCAGGTCCTGTTAATTATTGAGCTGTCTTGCATGAACTGCACGTCTGAGATCTCCCCAGAGTGGCTTAATGATATTGAAGTCAGGAGACTGAGATGGCCACTCTACAACCATCACTTTTTTCTACAGTAGCCAATGACACCTGGACTTGGCCTTGTGTTTTGGATCATTGTCCTGTTGGGATGTCCAAGTATGTTCCATGCACACCATCCAGACTGATGAGTTCAAATTTTCCTCCAGTATTTTCTGATAACATGCTGCATTCATCTCTCCATCAGTTTTGACCAAGTTTCCTGTGCCTTTGTAGCTCACACATCCCCCAAAACATGGGTTTCTCATATGTGTCTGGTTGATGAAATAATCTGTCCTTGAGCTGGTTTCAAACTGAAGTCCCAAAATTGTGTTTTCTTGATGCTTACCCAAGATGATATTTCATATAATGAACATATTCTGACAACATTCATTTGTGTATTATAATGGAAATAAAAGTGCAAATGCTTCTTAATTTTGTCAGTGAATGCAACACACATTAGAAAGTATGCCAAATGGGGGTATGAATATATTTTAATTGATTTAAAGGGATTTTAAGTAGAAGTTGAGGCTGGGTGGTCGCACCACATGATGTTTTGACACTTAGCAGAAAAATGACCAATAACTGAAAAGTTCAGAGATGTTTTAGTGGTTTTGGGAAAGTGCAAGACATACATATTGTCTCTTTATATAGTTTGAGGTACAGAAAAATTCAGTTCAACAACAAAAGTAGGCACCACATCATTGACCCTAACATCCTTTAGATTTACTGAATACAAAATTTATAGCTAATCAGCCAATCACATTGCAGCAACTCAATGCATTTTGTCATGTATACATGGTGAAGATGAGCCACTGAAGTTCAAACTAAATCTAAATATGTCATGGTTGTTTGTTTTGTTTGAGTATTTGACAAACTGCTGATGGACTGCAATTTCATAAACAACCATCTCGAGGGTTTACACAGAATGGTCCCAAGGAGAGGAAATATCCGGTGAGCGGCAGTTCTCTGGGAAAAAATATCTTGTTGATGCTAGAGGTCAGAGGAGAAAGGACAGACTGGTTGGAGATGATAGAAAGATAAGAGTAACTCAAACAACCTCTGGGTACAACCAAGGTCTGCAGAAGAGCAGCTATGAATACACAAAATGTCCAACCTTGAAGCAGACGGGAAGACAACACCAGGTGACCCTCCTGTCAGCCAAGAACAGGAAACTGAGGCTACAATTTACACAGTGAGTCAAAATTCTTGCTCCACATCCAGATGATCGGCTAAGGATTTCAGGATACAACATGAAAGCATTGATCAAACTTGACTTGTATCAACACTTGAGCTGCTGCTGCTGCTGGTTTAATGGTGTAGGGTCCACAGTCTACCTGAGTATTGTTGCTGACCATATCCATCCTTTGGTGAGCACATTATAACGATCTTCTGATGGAAACTTCCAGCAGGGTAACACCCCATGTTACAAAGCTCTAATCATCTCAAACTGTTTTCTTGAATATAAGGATGAGTATCCTGGACTCCAAGGGCCTCCGTAGCCTCCAGATCTCAATCCAGTACAGCTCCTTTGGGATGTGGAGGAACGAGATATTCTCATCATGGATGTTCAGCTCACAAATCTGCAGCAACTGTGTGATGCTATCATCTTAATATGGAGCAACTCTCCAAGGAATGTCTCACTATTACGTTGCATTATGTTTGGTAAAAAGAAAATGTGTGTATATGCACTACTGGCAGTAAACAGCAGCGATGCCTGAATGAGAAACCAGGTCAAAGGATAGAATTACAGACTCCAACAATCTAACTTGGACTTGTATTTTCTTCATCAGTTGTAGACAAAGGAAATGTTCCCCTTGTTCTGGATCATTCTAGTTAGAAAGGCAATCAGTTCCACCACTTTCAAATGCATGGGTAATGTTTGCAGACCTATAATTATGATAATGAAAGGAGAAATGAAGGACAAGAAGGATTGTTAGAGTTGCCCTTTAACTGTGGGTCTCTTTAGCCCCCCTCTGTGACGGCACTTAAAAACCAGCCAACTAAGAGGATACTTCAGGCTGCTGTGTAGAGAAATGACAATTGAAAAATAGTCTGGTGGAGTTTCTATGAATATTGCAAAAAAATTGCGTAATAATTGGGGAAAAAAGACAAACTAACAAAAGACTTAACTTCCTTTAACAGACAGAAACCTGGAGCAGAACCAGACTTCTGTTAGACAGACCATGCTGGGGATAAAGAGAGGGATAGAGAGACAGATGTAGAAAGAGAGAGACAGATGGACAGAGTTCCTAGGAGTCTGTCAGGTCTCAAGCAGCAAGACATCGACATCAGTGATCTAGAGGAACCTGTGTGACAAGAGAGCTCTGGGACTCCCAAAGATTTAAAGTTTGTGACAGACGGATAGAGGCGAGAGGGAAACAGGAGCTCAGCATGTCAGCCCCCCCAGCAGTCGAAGCTTTTGGTGGTATAACTATGAGCTGTTCCAGACTTGATCTAGCTTATAACCTTTACCAAAAAGGAGAATTTAAACCTTACTATTGGGGCCTGATCTACTAAAATCCCAAATACCCAGCGCTTAATTGCTTTTGCAAACTAAAACATGTTTGTTGCTAAAGAGGGCGTGTTGCAGGTGGTCTACTAAGATAGTGCGCAGTTGATAACAGGTGCAGACCGCCCTATCTAAATAAAGATTTAGCGTACGCTACTGTCTGTCTCCATCGAGAGTTTGAGAGAACAGAGTAGTTGTAAACGAAAAATGATGTTTCAAGCGATGGGGCTCTGAGATCTAGGCAGTGGCGGAAATGAAAAAAGAGGCACAGTCAATATCGTACATGGGTTAACCTTCTCGTGTGCACTAGATATCCATTTCACAGCAGAAATCAGACAGTTCAGGACTCAGTTACGATAAATTTTCATCTCGGACTTGATCTTGTGACAAAACAACTTTGATTAATTTGAATTTTAGGATCAAGTTAATATGATCTGCGCCAACCTGTTACATGCAGGGAGCGACAGAGAAAGAGAGAGAGAGACTCCAAGTTATATTATTGACTCAGTTTTTGTTTTTTAAAGCAGTTTTAAGAGTTTTTTTAGACCTCTTGGGATTCCTAAACATTTGTCTGTGGTTTTTTGTATTAGACTGAGGCCATTTGTGCATAATGCTGTTACAGTTTGCACCTGCCTTTCACACATACAAACTATAAATGCTGAAATGGCGACCGCAAACAATTTCAGATTTGATAAATCACTTTATGAGTGCTGAATGATCACATTTGCATCTTCTCCTCCCAGTTTGTTACATGTTCTGGAGATCTGCATGTATTCTGCATATTCATGAAGGCAGACACGCTACATGGATAGTGCGTCTGAGCTGTTTCAATGTGTGTGAGACTGGCAAACTGAAATGCTCTAAAACCTGCCACTGACAGTGATCAGGAAAACCTTTGGATAGAAGTGTTTAAATATTTTAGTGTAATAAAATCTGCTAATGTTGACATTATCTGGGATGTAAAGTGCAAAAGACAACAAGAATTAATTTGATTTCTCTCTTCACCTGATGAGCTGATTTCCAGAGCTTCATGTATAAATATTGAAGGAATAAACAGCTTTGAAGCCAGGGGCTGATACCATCATCAAACAGGAGTGTGACAGTAACTGAGGCTAAACCTGACAAAAACAGCTTTTCTGCTGAGAGGCTGTTACTGAACATGCAGCATCTTCAAGTGTTTGTCTCCTGGATTATGAGACTGAACATGAGGACAAGAGAGACGTAGTGCTTTGTTCCAAACCAGGTCCAAGAAAATCATTTAATAATATAGATAAGTAAATATCTTCTGCACTTTGGACAATAAATATCACATAAAAGCTGTCTTTATTTTCTGAACAGACAATGATCAATGCCTGTCTATAAGTTAGTGACTAAAAACCACTGCAGTCCAAGAAAAACATTTCACATGAGAATTGAACTGAAATTGAATTGAGAGTGCACGTTATGTGTGTATTATTAGACTGTTGAGTACTGTCAAAAAAAGAAACTACTTGACGTAGTTTCCCTTTCAGGTGGAGTGCACAAGCTGCTATAAAGAGGTTGTTGACACAGGCTGAGTGAACAACCTCTCAACAGAAGGGAGCTGCTTTCACTCGTCCTGTGTGTCATTAGAAATAAAACAGTGAATCAAGTCTTGACATTGTCTGTGTCAGGTCACAAAGAAATGTATTTGTTTCTTTTCACAGAGCTTGTTTGTGACCAAAGCAAAGTACTTTACAGACATGCATTGCCCTTATTGGTTCTTCTATCAATCTGATTCTTTATCAGTTCCCTTATAAATCCCTAAAGTAAGCTATAAAGGTTTTCTTTGTCAACATTTCATAGAGTTTATAAATACATAAATGTGAAATTGATCACTAGGTCTGCATATCACTGTACATGCCTTGATAAAAACAAGTAAAAACTACACATCATATGATGTCCATGTACTGTTTGTTTTATTGACTTAAGTAAGCCAGTTAGTTTCTTGACGTGGTATTAGCAATGTTTTAAGTTGTGTGGAACTTGGAGTATGCATGTAACTTTACTGTATCTGTTTGTCAAACATTTGCCTGTTGATGAAAGTTGAAACTCTGTTTTGAAACCGAGGCTATATCTATGTGTGCTAACCGCTAGCATATCAATGCAATTTCCTGTATATGCAACTTGTGAGAGAAATTATTGCATTGTGCAAAAAATAAATTTAAAAAAAAAATGGTGAAAACCCCAGAGATGAGCTATGTTATTATGAAAAACAAATAATTGTTTTTGTTTGTGTGGTTATTTTTTTTTTGTCCCAAATTGTATGCTGACAAATGAATTGAGACTGATGTGTCATTTGTATGACTTAATCCTATATTAACAGTTGGTCATTGTGCGCGCCCTGTGCAATAACAACTCAAAACAGAATGAATGAAGGAGCACAGCACTGGTCTACCACCTCTCTCTCTCTCTCTCTCTCTCATGACTCATCCAGGTCCAGTATGCAACTGCAGGGGAGAGGAGAGCAATCAGTCCGCAGATAACACCTGTGCCAATTACCCCCCCCCCCCCCCCCCCCCCCCCCCCCCCCCCCCCCCCCCCCCCCCCCCCTTCTCCCCCCCGAAGCTTCTCCACCACCTCACGTGTTTTTCAACTAATGTAACATTCACGCTGTCTTCAGTCCATTGTCAGATTACTAAATACATCTCTCATAGAGTATTTGACTACAGGATGATAATAGAAGGTTTCTAGAAATTATTTAATTACTCTGTATAAATCTACAGGATATGTAATGATGTAGCCAGTCAAATATCCACAGGTTCTTTGATGCTGTTTGCTTCGTAAGATGGAAAAAGAAAAATGACTTGAAATACTACAATTGCTGTGGGTTTTATAATTTGTTGTTGTAGTTTTATTTCTTTCTCTCTCTTTCTTATTTGTCAGTGTGATGCCTTTTTGGGTGTGTTCTCTGATTTGTTGTGTGTTTTCCTCTCTTGTTTTGTTGTGATGTTTTATTTGTGCTATTTTACTGAATTTTTTGTTCACTATTTTTTTGTTCTCTTTTTCCCTCTTTTTAATCATTGTGATGACCTTTGACATGTTTCTTCGATATTTTGCTTTGTTTTGTTTTTTTTGTTTTTTTTATCGTGATGGTTTTTTTGTTTCAAAGTTTTTATTTTCTTTTTGGTTTTCTTTTCCTATTTCTGCTTCTTGTTCTTGTTGAAGAGTTTGTGTCAGATTATTGTCATGTGGTCTGCACTTTAGGGCCTCCATACTTTGGGCCTTTTACTCCAAAAACACCAAGTTTCTCGCTTTTTTCAAAAAAAAAAAAAAAAATGTACATCGAAAAGGGTGAGTAAACGAGTCTCAAGTCCAAGAAGTCCGTAAAGTTTGAGGGGGTTCGTCTTCGACCAAAACTTTACGTAAAAAGAAAATTTTTTTATACGGATACAAAGTACAAAATGACACAAACCCGTAGTTGTTTCTGTCTCTGATTTAGTTTGTTTTGTCTATAGGGAATTAGCTGGCTACATCGGAAAACCATAAGTGCATCAATTTCTATTATTAGACAGCAGAAACAGACCAAGGAAAGACTTTAGCTGGTGCCCCTCATGATGCAGCCAACAGCATCACCAATCAGAATATTCATACTAAAGAAAACTGGGAGCTTAATGCTTCATTAATTTTCTTTATTTCTAACTAAACATTGAAAAAACATTCATTAAATAGTTATCATGATTAAAAAAAAGCTCCAATACATTTATAATATTAACATTGTCACAGAACATGCAATAACCCAGTGGTAAAATACCTGATGCAGCATATCATGCCAGTGCAGTAGTAAAGGAGTATACCACCTTAAGACATGACATGAAAATGAAATAAAAATGAAATGACATGAAAATGAAATGAAAATTACTTTATTAAACCCCAAAGGGAAATTTCAAAATGACATGACAGCCAACACTCAGAGACAGTGTTACAGTAAGCACCAGACCAATAGATTTACTCTGGTTTTTATCACCCGTCTGAAAATGTAAGAGACTGAACCTGAAGATACATCTGCACATCTTATTTCTGCAGCTGCCCTGAAGGTTTCTGATTGTCAGCGGGGATCTGCACACTCATTTCCCATCTCCCCGGGGGTCTGCACTGTTCAGTCTCACATTAATTTTGTTTGTCTGGCCCCAAGTGACATCAGACATTTGAACAAAACATAACACATCATCATGAGTTATTTCTTTATTAAATTTATTATAATCAGCAGTGGCTGTTTTAAGCATTCAGAATTACATAGGCTGTTAATTACACTTTAGCTACTTGTGAAATTAAGATTGTGGCCCTTTGAAGGACAGATCACACTATTTGCCAACCAAGTATTTATATAATGACTATAATTGTGAGCTGATTGTTCTGCTGGACTTAGAAAGAGGAGATGCCACAATGGACTTTGATTCTATTAATGTAAATGGGTTTGTGTTCTCCCAGGGAAATCCAACTTGATCACAGATACTGAGAAAAAAAAGTTTGGGCCAGTTTTGGCACTGATGATCTCATTTTGATTAAAAGACCTTACTGACTGCTAAAAACGTGATGCAAACTTGTTGCCTTGACCACAAAGTATGAATGGGTCAATGTTGAAGTGTGTAAAAAATTCTCTGCGTGTTCAGATTTAACAGCCCAGCTCGAGAGAGATCTCCCTCAGCTTCCATCCTTGAAAAGTTTGAACTTGAAGGATGCGGTGTAAATCTTAATCAGATTCTGTCAGAAAGAGTCAGACAGCAGCATGTGGACTGGGATTCTTGACTTCAATGAGAAAGAATCACATTTCTTCACAGTTCGTTCAGCAAGTGACAGCAAAATTGTTGCAGCAGGCAGGTTACCTGAAAACACATCAGTTGTTTGGGTTTTTTTATTCGATGTCACAGCAAAAGATAACAAGGTGATGTAAAACTGAAGCATCATCTTCTCTCTATAATGCTGAAAACCAACATCAAAACCTTGATTTCACTGACATCCAAGTAGAATGACTTGTTAGGGATGGACACCACAGTGATCTGTGTATACAGCAGACAGCCTGCTGAGCCTCAGAAAACACCATCCAGCCTGAAAAGGTTGATTATTCCACCTTAAGGAGGGCAGGGCTCAGGAGGAGTCTGAAGATTGGTTGGTATTGATGTGCTGTGGCCCGAAACACAGCTGTGGCTGCATCAGGGTCAGGGGCATTGATTCTCATGAAGGTCTTGCTCTTTGTCTTGAACAGCTGAAATTACATATTTATGGTATTCCTGTGCTCGGTCTATGTGATATGTGGGTAGAAAACAGCACGAGCACCAGTGTAAAAAATGATGCAGACAGATGGAAGGCTGAACTATGAGAAGAATCAGAAAGACTAATACTACAGCCATATGACAGAAGAAAAAGTATCTCAGTAAAAAATAATATTCAGTTTATAACAACTGCTTTTATGGAAATTGCCATTTAATATTCAACATCTTCGTACCACTTAAATATTTGTGCCCTGTAATGATGTTATCTTCCCTTATGGAGCTGCCCTCTCTGCCACCATGCACGTCAAGGCAAAATAGCATGACAGATTGTTTCCTGAGGCGTTATGATTGAAAACAAATTGAAGTGGATGTTTACATGACACACAAATCGAAGCTTTTATTACTTGTGACGGTGACAATGAGCCTTATAAACCCCATTACAAGTATGCAGAGAACAACACACACAAACAATCCCAGGGAATGACTTTCATTAATGTGGAGAGACAGTTTCATCCCACATAGTGTATTCAAGATACGACTACTAATGAACCTGGTGTATGCACCTGAGGACACATCTATTTAACAAATGGTGTGTGCAGTGAGCCAAGACATTAGTGTCCAAATGATCTCTGGAAAGCAGCAACAGAGTCGGCTTATACTGTGAAATGTGTGTTATTGTTTTTTATTTACGCTGTGGGTGGACACTTAGCAGGGAGCCTATCAAATCACAGAGGAATAAAATCAAGCTTTTTCATATGGAGTAAGGAAATATAAATCTGATTGATTATTTTTTATTGTTGCCAAGGTGACCATATTCTAAAAACCTAGAAACAGGTCACCCTACCCGGCCTCTTGAAGATCCCACAGATATACTCAAAGGTACTCAAAGGTACTCAAAGGTACTCAAAGGTACTCAAAGAAGATTAAATAGCTTCATAGTCCATACATTAATTTAAAACACTCCTTTTCTGTTTGAAGAAAAAATGTACTATAATGTGAAGGAAAATTTAAAAAAGTATAAGCATAAGCAGAAAAGTCTATTCCTGCCAGGTAAAAATATAAAGATAAAAAACTGGCTCTGGATTTTTTTTTCCAATATAAGTCAAAATTCTGAGACCAGGCCAAGTTAAATTTTAACTATTTTCCTGAAATTTTTGACTATCATATTAGCATTTTGAGTGTTTATCTCAAAATCTTTGACAGTTTTTGAGCAAACCTGCTGGCGCGGCCATATTGGAAATGGGATGGGTGGCGAGTGCCCAAATTCACAGCAATTGGGCACCAGTCAGTCAGGTGATCAGAGCTGTGCCTCTGATTGGACAAACTCAACTTAGTGATCCATATAGGAGACAGTTTGTGTACCAGGCTGTAAACATCTTTATTTATATCTGCTATGAAAACAGCTTTTTTGGCATGGTATGTATGTGACTTCAGGTTCTTCTGGAGTCAGCCTTCAACGGTCACTTGATGATCATCAGATTTTAGCATTTCAGCATTGTCTCATATTTTCAGACCGGAAGTTGCTGCTTGATTCAGACTTATGGTCCCATTGGTAACACATGCAGTAATGAGTCCAGATCCCACCTGACACAGTTGGATCTCCTGGTCAAAGTGTGGAGACTCTCAGCTTGGAGAAGGATACACTAATTGCTGCAACATTAGAGCATCACCTTTCGAACTGTAAAAACAAGGCTCATCATCATTGGAGGCACTCTCAATGCTCAGTGAGATATTGAGATGAGATTCTGAAAGCAGTGATAATCTCATATCTCCACAGTCTGGGACTAAACTCCCCCGACAGATCAGGGTTTCTCAGAGTCGACCTCCAGGATTCGGGGGTGGAGAGGATAGAACAAACTGCCAGTAAACGGTGCTACAAGGCTGTTCATACACTGTGATAATCTCTCCTTTAGGTTCTAAAACCATCCTGCTGTCACCCGTTTCACATGCCCACATCCACCAACTCCAGTCAGTGTGTAGAACAGAGTGTCTGCTCTGATCCCTCTGTATGCTTTAGCTCTTCACCTCCTCTCAGCCTGAGCTCAGTCAGCCTGGAGAAGACTCCTTTCAGCTGCTGCATCACCAAAGACTAATCTGACACTGAGCTGCCTTTCCTCAGAAATCCAACTACTCCTTTTCCATTTAGAAACTCTGAGAACATTTGTGTTTTCAATAGACCTGCACCAATCCAACATTGGAAGTCCTGATTCCAGTACTGATGTCTTGGCTTTGGTATCAACCAGTACTGACACCAATCCACTCTGAAAGTAGGGTGACCGTATTCTTAAAGCCCCAAAAGAGGACCCCCTACCCGGCCTCTTGGAGATCTTGCAAATATATCCAAAGATACTCAGAGACAACAAAAATAGCCTCCTAACCCAAACATTTATTTAACACACTCCTTTTCTGAGGAGAACATTTTCTATGATGCAAACACAATATACTGAAGCCTATTTGCATCAGTTAGAAATGAAAAAAAATTAGAAAAAAGCGGGTTTTTTTGCTCATATATAAACAAGTTTTAAGAGAGGAAGGCAAAATTTCAACTTTTTCCGCATGATTTTGACAATAAACTAAAAATTTAACAATTTATCTCAACCTCATAAGACATGCGTATTCGTCTGGTATGCATTTTTCATTTCTTCTTGCTATTTAGGGTCAATAAGACCTAATAAATATATAAACTAAACTTGGTCTTTGTACAGGAAGTTGTGTTTTTAGTGTTATAAGTAAGTTACTAGGTTTTAGTTATAAGTGTTATAGTTCATAATTACACTTTTTTTCTCGAGTGTCTCTTAATGAGGTTGGTGGATTAAAATCTTAGAAAATAAAGTTTCACGAGTCTGAGAGGCAGAAATGCAAACACCAGGTCTTAAGAGGTTAAAGTTTCAGCTTTTCATCTCCAAATATTGACTGTATCATCTCATAATATTGACTTTTAATCATACAACTTTGACTTTTGGTTGATACCAAAGCTCAAATTTGATCATGTAATCTCAAAATGTTACTGTTAAGCTCGAAATTTTGACTTCCATCCTTTCATCACTGTACTTTGACTTTTTATCTCTTAATTTGAAATTTTTCCTCATAACTTTGACTTTTACTTCAAAATTTTATGTGGCTTAATTTGTGCCAAAAAAAACCCAAAAAAAACAAAAACAAAACACTTGTCACGACCATGGTAAAGAGGGGGAAACTACAGTGATATTTATCTGCAGTTCGTCTGTTAAAGTGCATTTCCACCTCAGCATTTTCTGCCTGTGAGTGCAGTGCAAGCAGTCAGAGCAAACCAGCAAATTTTAGGGATTTTTTTTAAATCTTCCCTTACTCCCCACTTACAGAATTTTACCACCAAAAGGAGGACATGTCCGGGAAAAAGAGGACGTTTGGCCCTAGATACTGGTATTAATTCAACATTCTGTATCCATCAATGTGAAGATGAGACTGAGGATCATGTTTGGGTAACTTTAGCTTTTTTCCAATTTTATAAACCAAAATGAAATAAAATTATATCTGAACTGGACTGACCCTTTGCCAGTGTTATCTGATCTAACTTTGAGTCTCTTCTCCTCTGATACCAGACACCAGGATCCAAACACTGCATCCCTAAATTTCAGTAATCAAAGCTGAAAAGTGTGTGAGCTGGTGAAATGTGACTGCATAATACAGAAGGTAAAGACAACATGAAGAAACTTTGACAGTTGTTAAAGAAATTTATTAATTTCTGAGAAGATTCTCAGTTCATGCAAGGATACAGCTCTTGTAAACAAAATCATTTGAAAATGTTATAAATGTGCACAAATTTCATTTCCTTGGTGTCCGACTCTGGAATGTACAAGTAAAGCCAAGTTACAGATATTACATTAAGAGCTGTCACCCAAACCCCCCCCCCTCCGAGCCTCTCTCCTCAACCGTGAATAATTCATTGCCTTAACATACAGAATAAGAGCTGCTGAGCTTAAATGAGGTTCATTTTAAGTATGAAAATATCACATCACTTTCTTTTCTTCTCTTTTTTTTCAACCAAAGCACTTTCGGAGTCCAGATATGATCATCATTGACACTGTTTTAGTTCACTGTCGATACGTCATGTCTGCGGAAGCATGCACCAACACACATCAAACACATGAAACAAAGCCTGAGGAGGATTTAAAAGCAAATAAACATTTCTTAAGACTTCAGTGAGATATGTTTGATGAGAGTTTAGATGGGAAGGAAAAGGAATAACAGTAAAATCAGTATATTTTTCTGGTACACAGTAGTTCTTATACAGTTAGAGAACTTCTAAAAACCTGCCGCTCATGTTCTGACCCAAACTCTGAAGCTGAAGCGATCCCGACTAATCCAAATTGAAGCTAGAGGGGTTACACTCACTAACATATTGGTTTCAGTTTCTCAAAAGTGTGTCAGCGGGAGATAACACGCAACACCCGCCGCGGATTCAGAGCTCAGGGCTACAGTATAGAGCTGGCTGAAGGGGACTCGAGGAAGAGAACCCAGCATCATTTTAGAGAGCAGAATTAGTAAAGCTTAAACGTGTTGAGTAAAGAGCAGCAGTGTAGATTAATGAGAAAGCTCACGTCTCTCCTGTTTACGAGGATCATCTTAGAGCCTGGGGCTACAGTTCCAACATCTAAGGCCCGGTTTCAGAGTGAGGAGAAGCCATGCTTGCTGCTTTGTACAGCTTTACTTTTTGCCTCCAGCTACGAGGAGAAAAACCCTCTGAAGATATTTTTCTGACCACTGTTCCAGCACTGTTCTTCAGATAATAGCGTTCACTGCACATAACTGTTTAATTTGGTCATCAAACATTAAAGCTTAATGAATGAATGAGTGTGCAAACGTTTTCCAGTTTCCAGTAAATGCAGCTCAGGCTGTTTGTGATGATACTGGTATCTGAGGAAGTGCAGAGCATCAAAAAGAGCAACGTCTTATCAGGTGAAACAGGTGTTGATGCACAATTAAGGGCTGCTCACTGTGGAGCAGTGACACCAAAGTGGACGGTGGTACACTACTAGAACATGTTGAAGGGAGTCTCCTATGCAATGTGAGATAGGTCATGGCAGTTAAAAACACTTTCCTTGGACCACTGAAATCATTTGGTCATCTTTTGTGGAACTGTACACAGTGTCATCACAATCCATCCAATGTCTCTGATTTCATTTACATACAAAAAGCCTCAAAGAATTTAAGATGAGCCCAAAAAAGATCCTAACTCTTTTTTTCCTTCAACATTTAAATCAAAGAAAATGTTATCTAATTTCCTTATTTTTTTTTAAAGCTCCCTGCTTTTTGCTTCCAGTTAGCTTAACTTGTGCGATTGGAATGGGGAAAAGATCAAACCAAGAAGACATTAACAAAAATAACAACATAAATGATGAATGTTGTGCATGCTATCACATGTCACAGTATAGTGTAGAAAAGCATACTTACAGATCATATGATACATTTTTGATCATTAAGAGCCAGAGGGGGAAAGACAGAATGGTCTGTAGAGATGATCATATCAATACTGGTTTCTTGATAAAAATGCCAACATGTTGGTTCGCAACCATCTGACTAGGGAAAAAAAATCATCCTTCTTTTCCATCCCTCGAGTGTTTTTCTCTCACATGGACACCCTATACATTGTCAAAAGAGTAAAACTCTGGGTTAATCTCTCAAAAACATTCCCAGCAAGAGAAATCATTTGACAAAAATAGAATATAGCAGCCTAGGAGAGGCCCTCTATTTAGCATGTCAGAAAATATACATTTACAATATCATGCTGCAACATTTCCAGACACCATCATGGTATATGTAATCTCCCATTACAAACACCCAATTTAATAACAGGCACAGAAGTGTTACCCTGGATAGGAATACAAGAAACCATATAAAAAAAATTAAAGAAAAGGGCATGGAGATGAGTACTGCCGTCAAAGCATGTACAAAATCAAAACAATTAGCTTAAAAGATTTAAAGATGTCACATGGAATGAAGCATTTTCCCAGAAAATCAACTATTTGTGCATATACAAAAAGAGGAAGAAAGCAGGTAAGGAGTAGCTCCCCCTGCTTCATATAAAGTCAGTAGTACTGAGAGTGTACCCCCTCCCCAGAGAGAGAGAGGGGGGGGTCAAAGGAACGCGAAAGTGAAGGGAAGAGAGCTGTGGATGAAAGTTTAGTCCAGCACAACAGTTTAAAGTAAGGCCTCAGTATTTTGTGTTGGCAAAATAAACTAGATAAAAATAGAAACATATACACCTGTGACTACATAGCTTGAAAAAAATCATATGTGCAAAATGTATGTTTACAAATATCAGGAGAGTTTATACTTTTAAAAATCACTGAAAAGGATTGTGCATGAGGTGGTTCTTCTGATTCCCCATCCTCTTTCCACCCAATAATTTCTGTGTATGCACCGCCTGCAGGTTCTCCGGTGGGTGAACCCACCAACAACCAGCCATGTGGATCGGTGTGTGCGCTTCACGTGGAGTGGACCGCCCGCTTCAGTTTCTCTATCTCCATCTGCAGAGAGGAAATGTAACACACAGCATGAGATGGTGACACTGTGACATGAAACAGAGGAGTTGTGTTGCTCTGGGAGGTTTAAGCAATAATAAGTCAACATCCACCCAGTCTATAAGACTGCTGAGGAGCATCATGGGAGATGCAGGACTTGTAGAATTTGGAGAAAAAGACTTAAAGGTGATTGAGTGTATGAGGATGAAGAAAATATACTTTATTAATTCCTGTGGGCAAACATCCACTTTTTCTCTGAGTGAATCGTGCTTAATAAACACATGCACAAACATGCACTGATGAAGGGTGCAGAGTCAAGGAGCTACACCATGAGCAGCTGGGGGTTTGATGCCTTGCTCCAGGGCACCTCGTCACTGTCCCAGGAAACTTTGCTGACACCTCGCCAGCTGTCTGCCCAATTTCCAATTTTTTTGGACCACACCGAGACTTGAACCAGCAACCCTCAGCTTGAGGAGTCACTCTTTGATTTTAGTGTTGTACCTTCCTCAAACTTTTACACACACAGTGGTTTCCAAATCTTTGTGCACTTGACTAAATGAAAATTTGTAACCGTTATATTTTTCAGGTTGTAAACATATTCTTAAGTCCAGTGCAGTTATAATTCAACAATTCTACAATTTTTTTAGCAAATGCTTTTGTCCAATGTATGGAAGTCCATTTAGCCCATTAAAAAAAAATAAAAATGAAAACTTTGATTTGATGAGATTTTTTTTTGTTCAAAAGGCAAAAATTACAAAATAAAAAGTCATAATTTTGAGATAAAGTCATAATTTGAGGATAATAAAGTTAACATTTTGAAATAATAGACAAAAATTAGGAGGAAAAAATGTATTTTGAGAGAAATAGTCAAAATTTTTGAAAAAAAAAAATCAAAATTGTGAGGAACAGTCAGAACTTTCAGGAGGGAAAATTGATGAAAACACAAAATTATGAGAAACGAGTTTTGGATAAAAAATTCAAATTTGAGAATAATAAATGGAAAATTTCCAGTTAAAGTCAAAATTGTGAGATAGAAAGCTGAAATTTTGAGAGAAATAATCAAATTTTGAGAAAAAAAAATCAACAACAATCAACATTATGAGATAAAAAGCCAAATTTTTAGATTAAAAAGTCAAAATTAAGAGACAGAAGGTTTAAATTTCGAGACAATAAGTCAACATTTAAGGATAATTAAGTCAAATTTTAAATATTCAAGTCAATATTATGAGACAGGAAGTTTCAATTTTGAAATAAAAATTCAAAATCTTCAGATAATTTGTCAGAATTGTAAAATAGTAGATTAAAATTGTGAGAAAAAAGTCCCTGGGTCATTTTCACGAAATTAAATGTGGCCCCCTCTGAAAAAGTATGGACACTCTCAGCATTGGGGATCAAAGTTACCTGCAGGGCCACACGCTTTACTCTCTCTTCATCCAGCTCTTCTCGAAGCCCTGCTATCTCTTTCCTGAAGAGAAACACACAAACATTTACACGATCAGAGCAGATGAAATTAGTGAACAAACTCATGATCTAACTTGTGAGGGTTTTGGAGATTAAAAAGTGTCACACTGAGAGCGAGTCATCATGATGTAATTACATTTGCTGGGACTTGAGAAGCTCCACAGTCATCAGCAGCTCCTTCATCTGACTCCTCAGCTCATCCAGCTGAGAGTTGGAGGAGTTTGGCTCTGGGTGGACACTGCTGTCCTGTGACACGCTGATTGAGCTTGGGACTGACGTGAAACTTGGCTTGGCTTCAATGCCGCTGGAGGCCACCTTATTGGACAGTGGTGAAAGTGGTGACATGTTTATTGAAGGCTGTAAACAGAAGGACGGTGAGAAAAAAACTTCAATGGGAAGTTTGTAGGTTGTTTTTCTTAAACCTCAGGATGTTGGAGTTTTGTGCAGTCAAAGTTTCGATGCCATAAAAACACTCTACACGTACATCAATCAGAGCTGCTCGTTCATCAGTGCTTCTGTATTTTCAGGACTTTTTCTTTTTACTGCTGTATGTCGAGTTATTAAGTTTAGACATAGGAATTCAATACTGCAACCTCTCCTTTCCTGCAGGGCTAACAGATTCTGTTCAGCTCTCATCTTAACCCTCTCTGGTCAAAATGTAACAAGGGTCAGAATTTCATTTTGAAAAGACAAGACCAATTATAGGCCATGACCCGCAATTTCATCTGTACAAGTCTGAGCTGCTGAGTTATGAGTGCTTCAAGCTAAGCTTTATCCTGGCTCCTCTGTCTGTGAGTGTGTCTGTTCTCAACAACAGGGGGTTCTGATGTCCTATACCGCCAGCGAACAACTGAATGGGAACAGTGTTAGTTGACCATGATGGAGCCAGCTTTCCAACTCATGAAATGCTAAAAGTGACAATTGAAGGAGAGGCAGCAAAAATGTTTATAAACCAGGCTGTCACATGTTTACTTTGGTCATAAAAATTGTCCTTTTTAGCTCACCGCATATGTGATTCCTGGTCAGACAGCCTCAAGTGGACAATCAAAGAACTGCACTTTTTCAGCACGTCTTTTTTCAAAAGGTAATTTGAAGCATGTCCTGCTCTTTGAAACGTTTGTTATCTTTCCCCATTTTACTCACCTTTCTGGTTTCTGTGGGCTTTGGTTTGGTTGTTTCCTCTTCATCAATCTTAAATGATTTCTCCACGCTCACTTCCTTGTTAGGCTGCAAGAAAAGAGTTTTAATTAAGCAAACGAGCCCTCATCCATCAATCTTACATGGTATGTGGCACATTTGGGTGTAAAAAAAGAGCTTACAGCAACATTCACGTATGGTTAATGAATAATTAATGATCAGGTATTGGTAAAATTTTAATCTGTGTAATTTAAATAAAACACCCTTAATAAATCAAAGTTAAGTTGTCCTGACCCATGAAAGTTATGACATGGAGCGACGCATTACAGAAAAGAGGAGATTTCTCTGTGGGAGAGAAAGGAACATGCTATTTAGCAGCTGAAGAAGTGATGTTGAAGAAAGTCAAGAGAAACCACATCTGCAAGGAAGTCACAGCATCCATCAGCGGTGTGAATGTGACAAACCAAACTACAGCAAAATTTGAACATTTCATTTACACATCCTTCAATGAAACATGAAGTTCCATTTTACGGCATTAATTAATCTGTACTGTTAGAAGCCCAGTGTCATTACTTATTTCCATTCAGGTCCAGAAACGTGGAAAGTTTGCTGTTAAAATGTGCATTAGTTTTGAAAGTAACTGTAGTCAGACTCCAGCCTGAACGCATCACAGACTGAGAAGTGAGTGGAGCTCTTACCGGGTCTGCACCAGTTTCAGGCAGAAGTGACAAGAACAGACAAACCTGCACTGTATCTGATGTAGATGATAAAATATTTTCAATATGCAGGACTCTAAACTTGTTAACCTACAAACTGATTTATTATCTTTATTTGTGATCTTTTTGTAGCATGGTCAAGAAGTGCATTTCTCATGGGCAATTACGCGTGGGTAGACTTAAGTGTTATGGTTTTTATGCCACCAGATGAGCCAGCTGGTTACGATCTGAAGTAAATGAATGTCTTTTGATGTTAAATAATCCACTTTCTCACACAAGGTACAGATTTCTATGCTGATATTGTTAGGAGTGACTCCGTAATCTTCGAGGTAAATTCTGTGATCAATATGGCTCTCTAAAAGTTAGATCCAGCATCCTCTGAATCTTTTCTGCAACTTTACTGTGGACATGGGAGTGTATGTAAGCACTGAAAACAGGCTCTTTAATTTTTGGAGTAAATTGATAAAGGAAACATGCATCTGCTGTAACGACATCACATTTCCAAATGTGATGTCTTTATGGGGGATTGAACAGAAGAAGGAGTGAAATGTTTGATACATTCTTACTGTCATATTAACTATTCAGATATTTATCAGTGAACCTCTATTAGTGTGTCTGAACATGATCTGCACTCATGATGCAATAATTCTCTGCTGCAGATAGATTTTCCTCACTGCAACATGCATGAAACCTGCGTAAACAGACTCAAACCTCACACAAGAAGTTGATTTCAGATTAATAAACACTGATCTGTGCATGGACATGAGCGTACACCCCATTTTCTGATAAATGAGGACCATTGACTCCTGTGTATAACTCTGTAACTGTGTCCCCATAAAAAAGGACATTTTTGCCCAAAGAGGAAGGGTTGAAGGAGAGTGAGCTCCTGTAAGGAAGAGCTCTCTGTGAGGTCCATGTTTCATATCGTGAGGAAGTGAAAAAGTGTTATGGTGCAAGAGGTGTTGTTTAAAAACTGCTTCTGGCATTTCAAACAACCTGGCAAAAAGCTGCTGTGTCCTCACACTTCCTTGGGTGTAAATGAGAGCGAACTCGACAGACTGATAACAAAAGATGGGAAGAGACAAGGTTACAGAGAGTTAGAGACTAGAAGAGATAAAGGAGCTCATGAAGAGATGATCAATCTGAGCAGAGAGTGGGAAAAGACATTTGGTTTAAAAATCAAACAAAACACACTGAGGGAGATCGGGTTCTTAATGCTGCACTGAAATTCTTGTTTGAAAGGAAGGGAGATTGATTTTTGAAGGTGAAAATCACTCTGGAGCATAAGAAAAAATGAATTATTTACCTCCTCGTGTGTGTGTGTGTGTATACTCACCGAATGTCCTCCTCCAAACTGGGCCGGCCGCCTCCTTCCAGGCATCTTTGGTCTGTTAGCTGTGGGGTGAGAGAGCTTCTCCGAGGTAGATGATAACTCATCAAAACTCATTAGATCTATGGAAAAATGTAAGCGCAGAAAAAGAATTTTACCAGAAGGGAAACAAGACAGAAATACTTTATTCAATTCTAAGAATATTTCAGCTGCTTAAAGAAATGTCTACGGTTGAACTGGTGTGTGTGTGTATAATTCAGTTCAATTCAACTGAAATGAAGCTACATGATGATGAATGTGTGTCTTGGTTATGTCTCTGGCAGCTTCTAGCAGAGGCAATCTGAGCAGCAGAAACCCAAAAGTTTGAAATATTCATTTTAATCAGGGAAAAGTAATTTGAAGGAGACAAACAAAAAGATGTAAAATCTTTTCTACACTTTCAATCAAGCTGAAAAATTAATATTAGACACACAAAAGATACTGTGGTTTTGAGGCACAATAGATACAAAATACAAAATTCCTGGCAGTCTAAAATGTCTACAGATTTTCCCATGTAGAAAGTTTCTTTTTTAAAATCTTTTAATGAGTTTTCTTTGGCCAACATGACATGTAGAAAAAAAAAGTCAGTACATGCATATAAAAAAGTAGAATGTGTAAAATATGGTGAGTTCTCTAAGTCACTGTTGGATTCACTGTAATCAGAGTGAAGAGCACTTTTGTGGGAGCAAACACAGACATGACTTTGTATATAATTCAAAAACCTCCTGTAAACAAAACATGGTGTGTTGGTGCATGAAATAAATCAAACCAAATCCAAGTGTTCTGAACAGCACGTACCTATCTCTGAGGACTTCTCCCCCCAATCCCCGGAGAGTGTTTTGGGCTTTGCAGGCAATGATGACTCAAGGTCGGACTTTGATCGTGTGGAAGGCACCTCCCCATTGTGCCTGCAGTTTAAAAGAGAAAAAAAAAAAAAAACAGAAAAGACAGGATAAAATTTATCACATACACAGGTAAAACAAAATAACTGCCCTTCACAAAAATGTTTTCACCACAAGGGTCATCATTTGTCAGAGGAATGTGTCGGCAATTTCTGACAAACTTCCCTGTTCCTCTGTAAAACTTTTTCCTCCTGATCCTTTCATGAAAAGGTAGTTTTGAAAAGACAAACTCTCAAGGACAAAAGACGCAGAGATAATGGACTAACTTGATGCTTTGTGAGGGAGCAAGAGGCTTGTCAGGCCTTTTTGGTGGAAGGACCCCTGGTCTGCCTTTACCAGGAGGAGGGACTGGCTTCTTGGGGGGGACCATGGGGGCTGCAGGTTTAGATGGTCTGTGATCTGGTGTCGGCCTGTCAACTGGAAGAGAGAAACAAGGGCAGACACAAAAGTTAGAAAAGTTAGAAATAGACAAAGGTTTCAATATGCCCCCAACCAGCACAGAGGCAGAGAGACAGGAAATGTAGGGGGAGAGACTGATTTACAGCCGAGGGTCGTGATCAAGAATCAAATCAGATGTGGATGCACACTAATACTGCCAGGTCAACCAGTACCCTGTTAAACAGTAGGGCTGGGCAATTCATTGCAAATTAGATTAAATCTAATATTCTAATCACAGATAGTGCAATATTTCTTGAACCTGAAATGTGTCTGAATACCATATATATTTTTTCCAGTAGCTGTTTCATGCTCTTCACCAGTGATTACTCAACCAAAGAGCTAAACTGTGGAAACTACCTTTGCAAAAGCAACAATGTAAGTAGTGAAAGTGGCAAAAGCAGCAAAAAGCAGCAATAAAATTAAAAAAGTCAAAAAGTAACAAAAACAGGTGAAAAGGGGCAAAAACTTGGGGAAAACTAAGAAAATGGTCAGAAAGAAGCAAAACTTCTTGGAGGCCTGACATTTCAATACACTTTGGTCTCACTTTCTGAAATGAGACCAAATTTATATTTATATTCAGTTTTTTCATTATATTCTACTTTTTGAAAAAATGAATAAATAACCAGTATATGCAAACAGAGTGTGTTTTGCCATTTTTTTGTCCTTGACAAAACTACTACTTCTCTTCATCATTTATGTGTTTTTCTTATTCAAAATGAGAATAATCCAAAATACATCATTCCCTTCAAAAAGCAAATGATATCGACAACACATAAGATGGGGAGCCTAAAAATCATCATACAGTAAATCGTAATTGCAATATAGGGGAAAAATAACAGCTATTGGATTATTTTTGCAAATCGTTCAGCCCTATTTAGCAGTTGTTAAAATAATGTGAAGTGAAGCTTTGGTGGGTAAATTTGGACAGTCATACCTCTGTCCTCTGGCCTGCTGGGATGGAGCCTCCTGTCAACCTCTGGTTTAGGAGCTGGAAAAAAAAAGGAGCCACAGTTACTGTCTGTCCCTCCACCCAAGTTCAAGAACTTGGATAATCTCTTCATATTTTACGCTCATTAGAGAGTCCTGAACAAGAAAAGCTCTGTGGCATCCATAAAACCAGCAGAAAATTCAGAATCATGAATCAAGGTTTTAAAGAAAGACTCGCTGATGAAAGAAAAACAGACATAGCAAATGATCTGAAGCTGCTTTATTTTTCTGACTGCACTATTTAGACACCAAATGAAAAAAATAATGTGGGAATGCTGCAGGCATCTTGATGTAAAGTCTCAAAGGTGACTCGTTGTTGCTCCTTATCAACTTGAAATATTGCTGTAATTAAAGATTAATTCCACCAGGTTAGATTACATTATCCTTCTGGAAATTTGATTGAAATGCATCTGCTTTTTGATTCTATTTGTTTCTTTATTTTCTTGATATTATTTGTTTTTTTTCTTTAGGAATATGGACGGTTTCTCATTATTTGTATAACAGATGTGTTTGAGTGGGTGGGGGTTGGCCCTAAATTCCCACAGGAAAAGAGAATCATGTTTCTGACACATTTACAGAAAAACACAGATTTCTTGTCCATATGACACACTGCTGTTCTGGTTTCAGTGAGACACCTCGTTCATTGTATCAAAAATGAACATAATAAACCAAGAAGAAACACCACACAGCGCTAAGAAGGAAATGTATTCAAAGCTTCCACTATGATGTGTGAAAACAGGAAAACAACCCGTGCTTTAATAAAAGTTGAGATCTTAGCGATGCTGACACAAAGTACCACTGTTTTATATAATCACACAAAACCACAAAAACTAGGGCTGCTCCATTTCAGCACAAAATACAGTCGTGATTATTTGGATTCATGTCGAGATCAGGAATACATGAGATTTAAAGCATTGAATTTTTTTACCATGTCATGCAAATGCTAAACAGGAAAAATTGTGTACAGCAAAAACTAATTATTTCTATGTATTTCTGCAATTTTGAAGCGAGAAAAACCTGTTGTTAGGAAGAACAGCTGCAAGACATGTCAAATGTCACCATCTCCTCACACCTAACACTGAGGTGAGAGAACTTAATGAGGCTGAGCAGTTCTTACCTATGCTTTTAAACGGTGGAGGCGGCTTTTTTGGTTTCTTCAGAGGGAAAAGGAGAGAAAAACAAAGGTCAATGGCATCAAAGTCAATAATAACCAAACTCTAAAGGAGATGTCAAGGGGAAGCTAATTATGAACTCATCAGGAAAGACATTTTTTTTTAGGTTTTCTGCAACTTTTGCCCTGAAAAAATGTACAGTCTACTTTGAAAGTAGAACTTTGTGTTTCTTGTTGAAACTGACATCTTTGGCCAGGTCTCCCTTAAAAAAAAGAGACCTTGGACCTTAAAAAAAATGAATGCACTTATCATCTTACAAAGTATGTGAAAGTGATGTGATCTTAATAGATAAGTGTAAATCCCCTTAAGACACTATTGATCAGTCCTTTTTAAATGTAACACAGAAAATCAAACCAAAACCAGACTTTTCAAACTGTGTATTCAGGTTTAAACACATCAGAGGATATTGAACAGTCACATTTAAGACTTTTTTTTCAATTTCTAAACCTTTGTCACTTTAACTCAAAACACATTTAAAGCGAATTCATGCATAAAGATTTCTAATAATACGCTTTCCATTACATTTTGACCTGAATATAGAGCATGGCCACCCCTGCCCTGACAGAGATCAACAAGTATAGATGTCGTGGCATTCAGTCCACAGGCTTGTTGACATTGTTCATGGGCAGGGCCTCCAATTGCTCTACTAAATCCTATAGACTTTGAGGAATATTGTACTTCTTATTAAAGGCTCGGCCTAAGGCATCTCAGCCGTTCTTGAACAGGTTCATGTAAAGGATCATCAAGGTCATGGCATCTGCTGCACTTCATCTGCACTGAGGAATTTTGCATTGTTGTTTTGCAGCCTAGTTCTCAAGGATGTCCTGGTACACAACACCTTTGACACTTCCATCCATCCAGCACCACAATGCTACAAATGGCCTTTTTCTTTCACAATAACAATGTGTCCACACCACCAATGAGCAGCCACCTTCATAAGAAGTTTCTATGCAGGCTATCACCCCACTCTTTATTGTCCATCTCTCCGGTCAGGGATAAAGCTTCTCTCAACCGTAAAGACAACATGTCACCAGTGCCCCAGCTGTAAACCTCTGTGCTCTCTAGTCCAGTTAAGTCCAGTGACCCTTTGTTTGACGGTGAGGTCATTTGTCTGCTCAGTAACAAGCTGAGGCAATATCTGATTCACAGTTAGCCAGGAAACATTTAATACATGGTGTCTTCTCCAAAAATGTTGGAGAAAATGTAGAAAGTTGTTCTGCTGCAAAAATGAAGAGCCGCACTTGTCAATTCTGCGGAAAATTATATTTATGAATCGGTTTCAGCTGGGTAACAAGATTACTCATTGTGTAATCAGAGTACCTGGACAAAGGTTATTCCACCTTCATGGGCATCTGAGTATTTTGATGGAGCAAAATATTCTCCTCAGAAAAAAAGGTACAACCACCCATATCAGTCTTTTCCTAGCATCTGATTTCAATACTAAGAATAAATTGCAAATGACATCAAGTGATCTGAGTAGAACATTTGAAAACTATTTTTAACCCTCCTATACATGTGAATATTTTTGGAAACATCTTCACAAAAATGAAGAAAAAAAAATTGGAGGAAACTTTTTCCTAATAATTTATAGCAGGCAGAACAGACAGTGCAAAGTGAAACTGAAGACAGCAGGAGGTTTATAACAACGTTATATCTTTGTTTCCAATCACTTAGACACATTATAAGGAGAGTGATTCACTTACAAGGGACTAGAATAGATCACTGAGACTCTGGGATTAATATTTGTTCCTGCTGGTTAAACTCTCAATTTGTCAATTTCAAGATAAATACTTTGTCTTGTTTCATAACTGTTGAATTGACAATGTGATATTGTATGATAATAATGTCTTTCAGGGGAAGTCAGTGACAAACACATCAGTGTTTCTGTTTTCTAACAGCTTACCTCTTCTGATTCCTGTTTGGGTGATGACTTCACTGACCCTCTTGATGTGAAAGCCTACAAAGTAAATATGACGACAGAGTGAATAATCACAAAACTACATCCGTGAAATAACCCAAAACAGATTTAAGATCATTGGATAATTTTTTTCAACATTACCATGGAGAAAAAAACTGGGAGAAGGAATCAGAAAAACGTAAACTACTCTCACAAATACTTGTGTATTATCATGCTCACTACTTTATGAAAAGCCCCACTTCAAATACTAGTTCACTAACCAGTAAAAGGTCATTTGCAGGTTAATGTGTGGTAAAATAATGAAGAGTACATTTCAGCATGTTAAATAAATCAGTTATTGCTGAATTTGTTGGATTACAATTTACTTGTACTGCTTCGAAGAGATAAAAAGGGGATTTAATAGTAGAGACCCAAATATTTCCTGGCCTCTTGTACCAAGAACTAAAGCACACTCAGTCCGGACATGTTCGATACACTCGTGCCTATGTGTGAAATGCTGATTCAGCTTTTTGACAACTTGTGGGGTTTTGTCCAGCAGCTGTGGGATCTCCAGGCATCCCAAAAAAAAAAATAATAATAATAATATTCTCAATATCACAAGTCTATAGGATTGTTCTAGAAACTCAGCATCCCCTTTCAGATTGTTGGACAGACATATTCAATACCTCCTCTTCCTTCTCACCCTCTCTCCCTAAATGCATTTCACCTTATCCCCAACAGTACCTTTGTGTTTCCATTTATCCACCCTGCTGCTATTACAGGCAGTTATCTCATGTGTCACAGTTTATGAGATGTGCAGTAAAAATATTCAAGTGCAGCAGAACCAGCTCTTATGTCATTGTTACTGCTATTGTATTGGTTGTTTCTCATTATTCTGAAATTCAGTTGTAACACTCAGGAATAAAAGAGCTTTATTGTCCTTGGAGGCTTTTCATCTGTCAGTCAATGGCATTTGCTAATAAAATGTTAGGAAATAAAATGTTAGATAAAAATGTGAAATTCAATCAAACAGCTCAAGGACAAACAACACATCCTTGCATTCATCCAGTTCCTTATTCAATCTCACCTCTTTCTCTGCTTCAGATAGCATGACGATGAAGTTGTCAGGAAAAACACCTTCTTTGCCTCCCAGTTCCCCACGCCACCAACCGGGCTCTCCTGTGTCCTGTTGCAGAAGAAATGTACAAAAGTCAAAAAGAAGCAATTTGTGAAAAAAGATATGAAAGAAAATAAAGACAACAAAACAGTGATTTTAAAGAAGCTCATAAGCATCACAGGACCAATACTTCTCACTATGTCTTATTAGCACTTCCCAAAATGTCCACTAGATGGCGGTAGCTCTATTAAATAGTCAGAGGTTGTGTTCCTTCTCTCTCTCCTGGATTGGAAAGGATCGGGAGAAAAGTTGCTGGGGCTGGGTTGATGACAATTTATCTATTTTTTTTAAAGAGTTTACTTAAAAACTGTTGCATGATGGAGTGATGTACTGGTATCATTAAATGTTGCAGAAAAGCCAAAATATGGTTCATAAAAGAGTTCAAAATGTTGGATAAGAAACATCTGGGAATGTGTTTGCAAGTTAAAAGTCTTTAAAAAAACATAAAAAATTATGACATTTTTTCCATGACTGGTATAAATAGCTTGAGTAATGTCTCCCAAAGATTGCACTCTGAAATATTAAACTCATTTAGAAATAGAACTTATGTTGCTTTGAACTAACCTTACTGATGATCTGGATGATGTCGCCCTCTTTTATACTCAGCTCATCCTCATTTGTAGAATCGAAAGTAAATGTGACTCTACAATATTCTTTTGCTGAGGACACAGAATGGATGAGGTTATAACACACATTAACAGAAAAAGGAACATTAAAAAAAAAAAAAACATAATGGTTAAAATATTGACAACAGTTTGACAAAATATTTTAACTCTATCTGGCCCAATTCTACTCATCATGTATTGCTTCTGTATTGTCAATCAATGCAGAGCTATGAATTGTTTACAGCAGCAAAACACATCACTCACTACAATATCTGGGGAAAATGGCCTGCACTACAGAGTAAATGGAAAACTTTTCAAGTGCAAAACATTCAAGTTTCCATGTCAGGAGAGGTTTTTACCTTTCGATCTGTCGTCTCTGTCTGATCTCTGCGACTCTGTCGTGTTGGGATGGGTGGGCTTTGCAGCAGATGGTAATGATGAGATTGGCTAAAATGAAGCAAACCATACAGATGGAAATGATTTCTTGTACATGAGTGGATATGCGGCTTCATGTGGCGGATTCCCTTATGCTCTAAATCAGTTTTGTCCGTACCAAAAGGGGAAAAAATGATCTGATCATAACCTCTTACCTGGAAGTATAAATTAAAATGAGAGCTGCTGTTAATCATTAGGTTAGGATGTAAGGCTGGTAGAAGATATGGAAAAATTAACTACTGAAAGAAAACAAACAATAGGGAAAAGATTTATACTTAAGGCATCTAATATCACAGCTTAATAAGTGTGGATTAGTGCGTAAAGATAAGGGGATTAGGGAGAATAAAAATGTAGACCACCAGGCTTTAGTATGGACAGAACCTTTTGCATGGTATCAGCCTTAATCTGATAAAAGTACCAGAGTTGTGTGACAGAGTTTCACAGAAGATCATCACAAACTTCAAAAGTTTTTTGAAGCTTTTTTTGTGATACTGCTGTAAGCATAGGGTACAGGTAGTAAGAGCATTATGTGGGCAGGATAAATGGATATACCCTATGAAGAAAAGAGTGTGACAGCATGCAACATGTGGTAGTATGTGAGGAGTGGAGGTGAGTGTAAGAAGCTGGGTTAGTCGTGAAAGAGTGTGAGAGCTGTTGTGAAGAGAGAGAAGAGAAACAGAGGAGAGTTTCAGAAACCATTTAATGCCAAACTACTTTGGAGCAGAGAAGCCTCCGTTCATTTTAACAACATCTGTAAATCAAAGTGTCGTTATTAAAAGTCATGAGATTGCGATCAGAGAGGTTCTTCAGGGTCCAAGGTTTACAAGAGAGCACTTACAGAAAATAAAGACTGAATGAGAAAATATCTTTAGTAATATATAAAAATGAGGTGAGACAGAGTAACTGAAGTTGTTACGGAGACTAATGGTCTTAACTTCCAAAAGAGCGCTGTCCAACAAAAAAAAAATTAATTGATTGACCAGGTCCACAAATGCAAATGAGACCAGCCACTGTTCATCTGTCATCAGGCGCAACAATATTTAAAATTCTTTATTTGGCCACAAGTCACAGCTGCACAGCTACAGTCATCAATTGTCACAGTTTGGGACTTGACACTGAAACACACTTTCAAGCAAGTAAACTGAGGTGAGAGACTAAGGTTTGATTGGCTCTGCTCCTAGGTGTCACAGCCTGAACACGCAAAGGGAGCGCGGGGGGGGTCTCCTTTGCCAATAGCAGTGACAGAAGCCCATACAAAGAAGAAGCCAACACAGTTGTTTTAGATATAAAATTTCAAAGTCTAGAGCTGCTACTAATGCCACACATTTCTACCGCTGGGTTTTTACGGTTTCTTGTTAAGTTGCAACTGAGTAAAAGCAAATATAAACCATCCATAGCGTCTAAAAACAGAACTAATAATCACTAATGTGGGAAGCAGAAGTGGCGTGGACAACTTTCATAGCCTAGCAACAGTGAAAGCTGGTGAGAAATGCTCCAAAATTAAGGATGTGGGCGCTGCCAGCACAAAAATACGCCTTAGTAGACTTGGCCCCTTTTAATGTTTCTGATGCCTATCGAAATGAAAACCAAGCAGTAGCAGAAGAACAATGATTTCTCTTTGCTTATTAATGGAAAAATAGCGGGTGTAATTTACTAGTGTACAAAAAGAGCTAAAGTCATAGGAGAACATGTTAATGTTAGTAAATCACTAAGTCATTAAAAGACCTTAAAACTCCAGTGTGCTGTGTTTGAACGAGAAAGAATCACAGCAGTGAGTTACAATGTTTGCTCTGTTCAAACTGACAAACAGTTTTAAAAAAAAACTGATTAAAAAATATTCAAATACTACACTCAAAAAAAAGGAATTTATATAAAATATAGCAGGAGGGTAACCTAAACTTTATGCATGTATTCTTTGCTTGCATCACACTTACCCTGTCTTTCTTTTCTTCTCTTTCAGGGCTCGGGAGTCGGACTTTCAATTTCACTGACCCTTCTTTAAAAATGTCTCCAAAGCCAATGCCCCGAATCTTCTTGGGCTGAGCGACACCGTTTCCTTGGGTAGGTTGTGGGGAGGAGGGAGAGGTGGCGCTTTCACCTCCACCTGCATCTGAGGAGGAGATAGAACAAAAAACTCATCCATTTCCTGCTGTTGTAATAATAGTGAAGCCTTATTAGGTCAAATTTAGCCTTTGTTTAGCTCTAAAATACCAGTCCTTACCATTTACATCACATCTTGTATGGGAAAATGCTTAAAAAGTATTTTATCTTCCCTTATGCATTGACCTGATGATTAATGAGGCCCTGTATGTTTGTGTTTCCCTTCTTACCGGCTTCATCTGCAGCCACATCATTGGTCTCTGCCTCCCCTTCAGCAGCATCCAGCTCTTTCACAAAGTTGGAGGGAAACAGCCCTGACTTGCCTTTTATGCTGCCGCTCCACCAGCCCTCTTCAACCTGCACAGGACAGAAACTCACTTAGAGTTCACTGTATGACAAAAAAAAAATCTACTAACTTTCTTTCATTTTTTCTTTATCTGTGACGTGCACATGTGTCTTGAGGAAGGAAGTCTTTCCTTGTTAGAGTGTCACTGATGTCACAGGTGCAGCACATTTGTTAGCATGCTGCTGTGAAGTTTTGATATCATAGATGTAGATGGTTTGCAGAACATTTTAAACCCTATTTAACTGAAGTACAAGTGCAATGCAAACATTATGTTAAGAAACTCAAAGAGTCATTGAGCTGATGCCACCACCACATCAGTTAACCACATACTGGTGTAAGGCTAAATAACACCCAAAGGAGCATCACACAACAAGAAAAGTTACCATGTAAAAGGCTGGTAAGATGACTTGGTAGTTAAAAAATAAAAATAAAAAAGTATTCAATAGAAAGTCTGTTAGGAGTCAAGCTGGGACAAATTTCACTACTTGGAAAGACTGCAAATAATTTCAGAATGATGTTCCTTTGCATATTTGAGTATTTAATTTACTACCATACATAACACTAGTGTCGATAAGTATCCTTTCTGCATCTCTTTTACATGCAAAGATTAGAAAGTTAACTCTGTATCCAGGGTTAACCAGCGGATACAAGCATTAACAGACCCATTTTATTAACAAAGCACAGGTTAAGGGTTAAACGTATCACAAACTGCACTGAAGCAACTTTTGCATGTATTTGAATTAGTTATTAGGCTTTGACTTGAAGCAAAGAATTCCCCGTTCCATGCAAATGAGCAGCGCTGAAGGAAAACCTGAGCTTGCAGCCATGAGGAGCAGAAGGGAAATTTTTAGCAGAGTGAAAGCTGCACAATCTCTGAGTAAATCAGGCCCTCAAACTGTCAACTAATATAATATCAATCTATTCTCTGTTTCTATTATTACTACTTTCCTACTGTTCTTACCCCTGTTGGAATAGATGTGACACTTATGAGACAATTTTGGATGCATTTCAACTGATTAGTGAGAGGAAATGAGAAAAAGATGCTGATGCCTCAAACTTAAGGTTTTGTCACATTTACATAAGTTATGATGGCAATAGGGGTAAATATTACCTGTAGTCTTAATTCATATCAATTATTTAAAAATGACATGTGCTGTAAACTATAAACCGCTGTAGCTATCAAAGCATCAGTGGGACTGCATTGTTGATTTTAAGTGGTTGTCGTGAATAATGTAGTTTACAATTGTAAAACCTATCAATAAAGACACATTGAATAAATACATTTGTCTCAGATGCAAATGTTTGTGGCTGAGCTTAATGGATTACAGTCTGATGAGAGGGAACACACTTGTTATGTTTGCAGCGGTGTTTTTCCTTTTTCCATTCCTGTACGCTTCCTACGTGTCGCATTTTCATATCTTATCTTATCTTATCTCATCTCATCTCAAGTTGCACATATTCAGTTAACTTCAACAAATCCTGCCTGGTTTGCTGAATTACCCTCCAATTTATGCTTGGCCCTCCCCTTCCTCCTACCCTGGACTTTCATGCTTTTAATGGGAGAGGATGTGGGAGTGGATAGAGTAGGAAACAGAGCGAAAGTGGGGAGTGACATGTGGGAAACAGACCACAGGCTGGACTCAAATCCACTCGAGGGCCTACCTCATGGGGCACGGCCTAGACCACTAGGCCATCTGCACCCCACACCAAGTAGTGTGTATGCAACACCAAAAACAATACTTCAAAGATTATTAAGTAGATACATTGTTGTAGCTGTGTTTCGGTTATTACAAGGTTGAGAATGAAAAATACAGGCTAAGGTGAAAAGCACTCATTGAGCATATGTTGTGTTGCACATATGTATAATCACAGTTTAGTATTGATACCTCTTCATTGATGTCTACAACGTCTCCAACTTTTAGTTCCAACTCATCTTCATTCTGCGGCTGATACTCGAACAGCACCTTGCACTGCCTCCTCTTAGGCTCTGTGGAGGTGAGTGAGAAAACACCAGTAAGACAAACAATCATTCCTGAGGACTATCCAAATGTTTTACAAACAATCTGGCTTTGTTTATATTCTCAGTTCATTCACGACAGCACAATATGATTACTATTAAAAGAATGTTCCTCTTTACAGCACTGACTGGACAACACTCTGTTCACTAATGAGATAATTGAACTAATAATCAAAACAGTATTCATCATGTTTAAACCTGTAACTTTAAGGAGTATGTAGTTGATGATAACATCAACACAAATCAATGACTAAATGAGTTTCCAACAAAACTAATTTTCATAATAAGATGGTTATTCACACATTTTTCATGCTGTGAGAGGATGTAACACCATTCTCTAGAGCTGTATTGCTGATAGATGAGCCATCTGATAGTGACTGATTCAAATTCTTCAAGTTATACCTTGTAAAACTGACAGCAACATTAGGGATCAGCAGTGAGTCCTTCCATACTGTATTGGTTGGCTAGCAATAGTTAAAGAGATCTGATAAGTTATACTGTAACCTGAGGCTTTACAACTGTTAGTACCATTACAGAGTACACCCAAGTGTTTATCCTCCTACACTTAAACCACATTTTATGTTTCCAACTCTTCTCTGAGATCCATTCACTGTTGTCCATAATGACATAGTGAAAGCATAGTTGCACAGCTATTTACACAATATCACTTGTCCACAAGTATTCACACTCATCATTTTGCACTCTACAAAAGCACTCTTGGCAGTAATTTCAGACTCAAATCTTCTCTGGTATGACACTACAAGCCTCTGTACGCAGTTATTCAGAGGTCTCTTCAAAGATGCTCTGACACATTCCAGTCCAGACTCTGGATGAGCCACTCAAGAAGACTCAGACTTTTTCAGAAACCACTCTTTGTTATATTTGCTGTTTGTTTACAGTTGTTGACTTGTTGGTAGGTGAAGATTCACCCCTGAGGTAAAAAAAAAAAAAGCACCTGGTTTCAATTTTTATCTAGTTTTCAGCACTGTTTTTGAGATTACACCTTAGGGATAAACAGTATATTATTCCAATGGTTTTAGCCATGGAATTATATACTGGCTGAGAGTGGGATCCTGAAGGCAAACAGAGGATCTGTCAGCTGATCACACCTCTATGAGGGACCATGTCTGATGCCACAGTGATCAGCAACACCAAAAGGCACCCTGCATCTCCCCAATAAGCTTAAATGAATCTGTGACAAGGCTGGTTTAGGCAGATGCATAGAGTTAAAAGAGAGCTACAAGACAGAATAAACAAACTTCTGTAGGAGGAGACTCAACTTAGCTACATGCGAGAGCCACTTTAACCAGGTGTCCTGTCCAGTACCTTACCATTTGAAAATACAATTTTTACATTACTTTATTACAATATTATTAAATCAACAGATCTCTGAAATGTGGAACTGCTTATAAACTGAAAGCCTTGCTGGCCCATGATCAGAGATTGGTCTAAAATAAGGTCTGAGGAGGTTGTAGTTCAGTTCTTTTCGACGTCCATGTAAAATGGTTCTTTACAATCTCCCTAAGGCTTGTGCTCATTCCTGACCGCATTTTTCCGTTCCAGTCAATTTTTCACCAATGTGCTTTGATACAGTACTCTACAAACAGCTGGCCTTTTCAGTTAAGACTTTCTATAGACCAACCACTTAATGCTGATGTCTTTCTGAAGTCAGCAGTCTCTCCCATGATTACATTTGTGAATACTGCAGGATACTGAGAGATATATTAAATTGGTACTGTGCTAAGTAATTTCCTTTTATATGTTTTTTTTCTCCCTCTTTTTGAGATGTATGCCAAAAAACTCTAAATTAAAATAAAAAACATCCATACGTCACATGTGATAAGCCTACATTATATAAAATTCCATCTTTCTTAAATAATTGAGCCATTTCTTGATATGCACATGTGAAACTTCTAAATAATTTTTCATGTAGTGTAACCTGCAGCATCTTACTCTTTGCAGCTGATGGCGGCTGTGGCTGAAAGCCTCCTGTGGGGATGCCGATAGTGCTCATCCTTTGGACCAGGTTGGCCACATTTCCTGCACTCTTCTCTCTTCTTTGGGGCTGAGAGGTTTCCTCTTTTGGCTCGGTCTTAGTTTCTTTGACCTCCTTTGATTCTTTTTTCATTTCCTTAAAAAAACACAAAGCCAAACAAGGCTAAGATTAGTTTTTATTTGTAAAAAGAATCTTTCTCCACATTTTAAATACTAGTTTATTTTAGGTAGTCGTGGGTGAGCTTTTGTTAGTGTATTCCCAGAGATGTATAAGCTTATTTTCAAAGCCACAAAAAAGAAGTGAAGTTATATTAGTCATTTACAATAATGGTAAAGTCTTAATCAACACATTTTAAGGCTTGAACAATGTGCTCCTGACACGTTATAAGTGGTAGGTTTCACAGAAAGTGCTACCAAAATAGATCTATAGTCTGTTGAAGTTTAACTCTCTCACCTTGACAAAGTTGTCAGGGAAGAGGCCTCTTTTCCCGTTAAGGTCTCCCTCCATCCAGCCGTCCTCCTCGATGTACCGCACATTCTTGATGATGTCACCTGGTCGCAGAGTCAGCTCGTCCTCATGGAGCGCTTCATACTCATACTCCGCCACAACCTCTGCTCAACACAGGGTGGAGGAGGGGACACAGAAAGGGTAAATAAGGTGTGAAATAAGACATTAGATACAAGGAAAGGTCATCAAATGAAGGAAAGAAAAGCAGACAGTAAAGACTGGTGTCTAGGAAGGATTTAAGATTCGAAGCAACACATTTCACTTACTACAAACAAGACAGGTGTTTTGCTTTTCCAGAGGAGCAGGTTTAGTGACCTGAGAAACTCAGCTGGCAGCAGAGGACTAGCTGGTAATAAAGCATTAAACTTTGTAGTGTGGCCCTTTAAACATGACTCACAGCTAAAAGATTACACAGGAATGACGGGCTTCACACGAGCACTAGGCCATATATAGACCCCTGTACTGTTAGTTAACTGTTAGGAGTGTGTGCATATTTGGTAGCTTGTGGAGCTGGGTCAAGCAGTTATCCACCAACAACTGCTAAAAAAAAAACTCATTTTAGAGAATGTGAATGACTTTCAGCACTGTGTAAAATCAGGAAGTGGATAGAAGTCATGAGCAGATTGACTGCAAGAATTTGTTTGGCACCAAAACCACTCTTTCGGGGAAAATTGACCACACCCTCTTTTACATGTTTACTCAAAATAATCACTATTTGTTCATTGAAGCATTTTACTACGCCTGCAAAACTATAATGCTCCACAATGTTTGAGTCTCAGGAGTCCAGGTCTTAATCCTCCACAAAAGTAACGCAAAAATTGTGCTGCAAAAAAAGCTGCGACTAGAACTTCAAAACGCTAAATATGCGCCTATATGCTTACAAATGTGACAACCTCTCCAGCACCCATCAGCTGCTCTGAGTCCACGTGTGCAGCATGGATAATAGATTTTAGTTAAAGAAAACCAACAAAAACTACAGCATCATCATAAACACTTCTCAAAGAGGCTCTTGGTTAAGAAATGACTATTTCACAACCACTAGTTAGTTTGGACTTGCCTCTTGTTCTAGTTTTGTCTACTTTCTCACTTCTTGCTGCATGCTCTTCCTCTTTTTTGCCAGGTTTAGGGGTTGGAGGCAGCTGGGGCAGCTAATGGTAGTGTGTGAAGTGTCTGTGTGTGTCACTACCTAGATGCTGAAATGTACATAAATAAATAGTCAAACAAATAGTCTCCAGGGCCTGAATTTAAGTGCAGGGTTTCTGGTATCCTGGGTCATGTACAGGGCACACTGTCAGAGGACGTCACGTCTGTGTTTGCGTGTTGTCACATTGTCAGAGTCTGAAAGGATGCTAATAACTGTCAATCAACTTCCTTCTCAGCTTATTATCTGCTGTCATGTAAAACATGATGGTGTTTTATTCTTATTTATTTATCTATTTATTTTAGAGGTGTTTTTTTCTGTTTGTTTTAAGGTGTTCAGTCATATTCTTTAAGTCTGAAGAGGAGATATGACTTCAGTGTTTATTTTCTGACTGATTCAATGAGAACTGTCAGCTGCTTCACAAACACACAGTTGACATCATTTCTTTTTCTCCCAGTCTGATTTTTTTTTGTGGATTAGATGTTTGTGGATGGGTGTCATTTTCATCAGGTTAGGACTACAATTTTATTCATACTAAATACTAAATATTGGGCTTTACAGATAGAGTGTGCAGGAATTTCCACTGCTGTTTGTAAACACAACAACCAAACTAGGCTCCTCCTACGTGACTCGGTGCCAGCAGCAGCACATGCATCTCATTTCTATGTGAGAAACTGAGGAGCCGTACACCTGACTTCCTGCAGGTAAATGAGGTACACTGCAAATATTGTATCAGTCTCTCTCAGCGTGTAATGTACACTTTTGTAGCTATTAGGGATCGCTTCTCTCACTCGGTAACATTAACACGCAGAGTCTTGATTGGCTGGGGTCACCACGCCGAGACAGAGGAGGGGGTCGAGGCAGACACAGACACCAACACACATGTATAGAGGCCCACCTGTGACGATGAAGCAGGATTATTTCAGTACAAGTTGACATTTTATCTTTTAGGAAAATCCCAAAACCCTACCTATAACAAAATAAATACTCAATATCAACCTAAAAAAATTCCTCCTTTGTTTTGAAGATAATGATGCCAGGTAGTCAGACATCAGAAACACTTCTTTGATAAAGCAGTGAAAAGGCAAACATAGCTGTCAGCTGTGTTGTTTTTTATGTAAATCTTTCATGGTGATCACATGAACATATTAGCATAATTTTCAGTTTGTTCTTTAACCAGCTAAAAACTCATCACAGTAAGATTGAGCAGACTGATAAAATCCACCCCAAAATCCCAAAACTGAATAATCCTCTTATGTGAAGAACTTAGCAGGGGCTTCCCCTCTCATTTTGAAAAGTGAAAGTCAGGCCCTGTTCTGTGCATGTTACTTTATAACACAGCATGAAAACTTTCAATATATATTAGAATTGCAAATCGCAATATTTTCAAATATCACCACAATTTAACCAGCTCATGCCACATTCTTTTGAATGACAGCTCCACTGAAGCTAATGCTTGTTACCATGAACTTTTCTCATCCAACAGCGGTCTAACTGATCCTGCTACCAGTCCCAGGTTGTAGAAACAGTGTGATTATTTATTATATAATCATTTTCTCCCTGATGAATTAACCAGAAAAGTTTGTAAATATTCTAGCGCTTCACAGAAATGCCTGACCCTACTTTGAACTGTCCAAATGGGATGGGATGACTCAAGACAAAAGTAAAATCTGAAGCTGAGCCATAAAAATGCATCCCTCAATGCATTGCAATGTTTTTCTCCCTTAACATCTGTTGTTGAGTCAACAAAAAGCTGCAATGTTTGGTAGCAGTGTGAAGTCAGTGTTTACAACATTGAAAGTTGAAGTTTGATCACATTTGGGATTTAGAAGTAAAACAAGAGCAGAAGGAGTAAACACAGTCATGTTGTCTTTGAGCTTTAAGAGGCTGCATTTAAGTACTGCAAAAACACCATAAACTACAACCATCTGTAAATCTGACAAAAACATAAACACACTCATATACATAAATATACAGTGCTTAACAAATTTAGTAGACCACCTGTCAGGAAAACAAGAAAACCATCCAGCAGCATCTTGAGGTGCTTTAAGTCGAACTTTCTTTCTCAGTAAGTTTACTACTCTTTACTGTTTTGCACAGGAATAATAGGTTTCAAACTGGATTTATATCTCTATGAGGTCAGGAATGATCAAGAATATTATAAAACTACTACTAAATACACACAATATGAAGGTATTGGTGGAATAACTATTAAAGAAACTAGGGTTGAACAATTTTCAGAAAAAATCTAATTGCAGTTAGTTTTCCCTAGATTTATTGTGCTATTATTTTTAGGTCCCTAATCTTATGTGTTGTTGATATCCACTCCTGCATTGAAGGGGATGATATTTTTAATAATATTCTTGTTTTGATTAAGAAAACATATTCAAGAGGGAGTAAAGTAGAATCTTTATGGGGAAAAAATAAACAAAAAAATACACAAAAGTAACTTCATTTGTATATACAGGAACTTCTTGAAAAAACATAGCATTTTGAAAAAGTCAAATATTTTTGGTCACTCATTACAAATAGTGAAACCCATATATTTCATAGAGAGTGAATTATTTCAAGCCTTTGTTTCTTAATATGTGGATAATTATGGTTTATAGATAATCAAAACTCAAGACTCAGTGTCTCAGAAACTTTGAATATTACATAAGATGAATTGGATAATAATAAAAATTGGATATTTCAAACAGAAATGTCAGGTCTCTGAAAACTTTTGCTACTTCCTGATCATTTTCCAAGTATTCCTCTAATTTTTGCCTCTCTCCACCTGTTTTTGCTCCTTTTTATATCAGTTTTGCAACCTTAAAATGAGTTTTATTGCTATTTCTTTCTGTTTTTGCCACTTTTTCACACCACATGGATTGTTGCTCTTGCAAAGAAAGGTTTTCAACAATTTGGCTCTTAGGATAAGCAAAGTTTAGTAACAGTGATGTAAAGTATAAAACATCTATTGCAAAACAATTGTATCTATTATCGTGACACATTCCGGGTTAGAGAAATATTGCGCCATTTGCAATTAGACTATTGCAGCTGGCTAATATGCGATTTTATTTCATTTGCGATTAATTGCCCAGCCCTTCCAGACACATACCCAAATTATTTTGGTAATCAGAAATGTTCAACTAATTTGGAGCCGCATTGCACATTTACATTCATTTACAAACAAAAAGAAAGCAAGAGAGAGATTCAACTACACATAGAACGAAAACTTAAAATATCAAGGGTCTAAAATTGGATAATTTAAAGGTAGTGCCACATAAACCTTAAATGGTAAGCTGAGCTGAGAATCGAGACATGTATGACGACATGCTTGTAAATGCTGGTAAATCCCAGTTCAGCGCAGTCAGGTTAATGTTCAATCAGACATTCTGCCACTCCAGTATTTGTTTATGAAATCCTTCAAGGAAGTGAGCGAGTGAAATAGAAACCTAAGTGGGACATCCTCTTGGAGTACAACAAGAAGTTGTCGGCATGTACAAAATTTCCAGTCTCTAGTTTGTCCTCTCAGTCATGCTGTAACTCTCAATATAAAATGAGGGGGAATACCGAAAAGTTTCACACAAACTTGAGGAAACTTTGTTGTTAAGGGAGTGGTGTTCCAACCAGACAGAGCACCAGCGTTAAAAATGATGGTGTGTCTTAAAACAAAACACAAGATCTTAGTCAATAAACTAGGTAAGATAAGATCAACTGAGTGAAGCAAATAGAGAAGGTGCAGGCTTGCGCTCATACACACACACACACCTGGGACATGTTCAAACACAGCTGAGGAATCCTCAGCAATGAACTTCCTGAGGAAAAGCATACCCAGGAAGAGAATGAAACGTAGAAATTTCTACCTCGTGTCCCAAACATTAACGCTTGGAGAAGGAGAACATTGTGGTGAACTCTTGAATGGAGGGGTTTTTACATACTACAATAGAGAAAAAACTCTTTGCTGAATCTGAATTCACATTTGCTGTGTTTTTTAATGATTTTTGTTGTTGTTATTGTTATCCTCTTTGCGCACAAAATACCATGTCTGGGTCACATGTCAGCCTCATCCTCACTTTAGAAATCACTTAAATCCTTTTTTGCTGAGTGGGAGTCACAGAAACAATACACAACAGCAATGTGCCGCGCAGATCTCTAACTAATATTGTCAAAACCACAAATATTCTGCCTTACACATCTGAAGGTTTGAAAGGGCCGAGCTTAAACCTGTTTTACAGCATAGCAAAGTTCTTCTGCACACCACCCCCAAACCTCAGGCTGCAAATCTAGCAAGATGCAGTGGGTAGGTTTCATAATACAGTGCTATGGTTAACAAAGATACAAACATATGCAGAACTGAAATCAGAGCAAGTTATTATGTCTTATTTTTAGTAGAAAATGTCTTATTATTCTTGATATGAGCCGCATTCAACTCAGAATGAAAGTGAAATATCTTGTTTCAAGTTATTCAAAGACAAAAATAAGGGTCTGAATTGCTTGATACGAGTCAAAAAATCTGCCGATGGAATAAGAAAATTTGCTTGTCACTTTTTTTCTCATCCCATTGGCAGATTTTTTTATCTGTGACAAGTAGTTCAGACATTTTTCTATCTTTTAATAACTTGAAATGGTATGTTTTTATGGACTTGTAGGTTAAACGTGGCTCATATCAAGAGTAATAAAACAACTCTTACTAAAGATAGGGTGTAATGACTTGCTTGGATTCCTGTTTTTGTAGTGCACCGCTTCCTTTACAATTAGAAGGCAGACTTTTCCACAAAGCAAACTTCAGCATGAAGAACAATGTGACCAAAACATGAACAGTCAAAGAGGACACTAATGATAGTTAAAGAAGGCCTAGCTGGGCCTAAATCAACCATATTTGTAAGGTTGATGTTATGCTTTGATGCAAAGGATTAAGATTTGGACAATGGCCCATATTAGGAAAAGACCCCTGAAGTTTTAAGTGATAAGAAGCAATGACAAGTGAAGTATTACTCTGTGCATTAGGGTGTGGAAACTTTCTGAAAGATTGTCAGTGGCTGTCACAGAATGAGACGGTAAACAATAGTAAGTACAGTAAACAGTTGCTGTTATTGGGCATTAAAAAACCTGACAGGAGGGACTGACCCAAACTTTGAGTCTGAAGTTTCCTCCTCTGTGGAGTCCTGTCGATAAAAACACTCCTAACTTTGAACGGAAATACAAGGACAACTGAGGCGATAATAAACAGGGAATATGGAGTCTTTGAGCTCTTTCTGTAGAGTTTTAGAGAGGCCTTGTTGCAGGGTTGCTCCTGTATCCTGTAGTTCGACATGCAGCCAAATCTAAGGATGTAGGTGGCGTTATCCTGTTAACTGGACGGCTAGCTAACGGGGCTAACAGCTAGCTTCCAACATTGCCATGTTTGTATTCCTAAAAAACCACAGCCAGGAGCAACACTGGCGGTACAGGGCCCTGGATTCACACTTCATGTGTGTTTAAGCCTCTTTGGATGATAAATCAGAAAGGAGGAGCAGCTGACATGAACGGATATCACACACAAACGCCACATCATGGAAAACTCACCCATTCCTGTCTCTCCGCCTCAGCACCTCTTCGCTATCAAGCGCTGGGAATAAGGAGTCTCTCACTAACAGCTAGTTACTCTCAGGTAGGTGTGTTCACGCAAACACCGACAGAATGAGTCGATTCACAGCCCAAGAAGAAGTAAAGTCAGCCGTAGAGCCATTCGTCCTTGCACCACCAGCAGCAGCAGCAGCAGTACCCTCCCCAGTTCAGTTCTGTCTTAGCGATGTGTGAAGATTATTGTTCAGGAAGTTAACCAGGAGTCTCCACCTTTCTTGGACGTGCCTCCCTCCGCGGGTTGTTGCTGCCGTCTGACTCCTGCCACCAACAAACAGTGTTACAGGAAACTTCGCGATGCTTCGGGCAGGACAGTCCCGCGAGAGAAATGTTTAGAGGAATGTTGACCTGTGTGTGTGTCAGTGCAGGGAAGAAGGAGAAAAAACCAAAGAGTCTCCATATGTTTCTCTGCCCTCTAAGAGCCAACACTGTGTCCTCCTGTCAGAGCTGTTTTACTGATACAGCAGTCAACAGAGTTAGTATGGAAGCCCATTACAGCCAGATAACATACAAAAGAAAAAACTGAAAAACTGAAAATTCTGTAACACTAAATCCAAATAATGAAATAATTAGAAAATAATATGACAAGACAAAACAACAGAGTAACAAAGTCCAAGAAATAAGATAAAAATCTAAAACATGTGAAAATAAGTCACAATTACAACATTTTAAAAATTAAAATTACAATGTGTGAACTTGAGTAAAAGTTGATGAGTTGAAAAATGAAAGCCACCAGAGAAAACATCAAGATCATGAAAAAAGAGTAAAATTATGATATGAAAAGTTACAGTTATGTAGTACAAAGTACCCAAGAATGGGATTTTAAACCAATATAATGATATGAAAAAATGAAGCTCTTTAAAAATAAGGTATGAGTGATGTTTTTTAATCTAAAATTTGAGATACTACGCAGAGGTAATGAGAGGGGGGGGGGGGGGGGGGGGGGG
>RPOG01003786.1:0-53347 GCA_008086565.1 Thalassoma bifasciatum | reverse complement strand
AAGGAGGGTGAGGAAGTAAACAGCACTGAAAGGGAATAAAAATGCAATCTTTGTGTTTTATGTCTGTCTGTGTTTTTATGCAACCAAAGCTGAATTCACTGAACAAAAAGCTTACTATTCACAAAACATAAACCAAAGGGCACAATTTAGAGGTCTGTCCACCAGCAGAGAAACACGTTTGTGTGTGTGAAGGGGGTGTAAGTGAATGTGAAGGGGGCTAATTATATCTTGAGGTGGGGGTGTAAGATTAGTGACAGTCACTGGGAGGTATGACAGGAACATTTTCATTCAATTAACACCAAAATGTGCCATTTTCTGCAGCACAAAGACTTCAATCATGACCCATAAAAACTGCTCAGATTAAAAAATGAATTAAAATATTCTTTTTTTCATTGTTGGCAGTACTTTCATATGTGAATCATGATTTAAAAAAAAATGCAGTCTGGAAAATGTCACATGCTGCATAAATTAAACGTATTTCAAGATCATTTTCAATGCATGATTTTGAATCTCGTGATCTACTCTTTGTTGTTTGTGACCTTCTTCATCTTTCTCCTAACAGCTTTTGATGGCTGTCTCAGCTCTAACATCCAGCAAACTGTCTTATCCGCATGTTGGTGCCTGCTTCAAAACTCCAACAAACTTTGATGTTAAATGTCTTGCCTGGAGCAGTGACAGAGTTAGAGATTGACATCAGTCACTGCTACGACTGGTTTGAGAGCAGAGCAGTGATATAAAGCAGCCAGACAAACATCCAGAATACAATGATATTATCAAATAACATGCTAGTGGCATTTTTATTGCTGTGTCTTGGCCTGAAAGCTTCACTACAAAGGGAGAGATGCACACGATAACTACTTTATAATAAGTCTGTCCCACATTCATAAAGTCTGATGTTGAAATGTTCAGCACCACTTTAGAAAAAAAGCTTCTCTAATGTTATCAGTTATGCTGCACATTTCAGCACCATGGACAGAGATAGTTCTTACTATTATCATTACATGCAAAGAACTGCAGTATTCTGTCTTGAATATAACCCAGGGGTCTTAGAAAAGAAAAGAAAGACAAGAAAAAAAACATGACAAACAGAATAATAAAGAAAAACTGCAGTGGCTTCAAACAAAAAGTCCACATTAGAAGCCATTTTCAGTTTTGAATGTTGAAATCCAGAAAACTCTGATATCAGGGGACATCATTTACATCCCCAGCCTTTCACAAAGCTAACCAAAGCCAGCCAAAGATGGGCAACTATTCACAAAAAGCCAGAGTACTCACAGAGAGACAATGCATGCACATAGTGAATATGTAAACTCCAACAGAAAGGCTCCATCAAAGGAACCAAACCAGGAAAAGCACTAACCAGTAACACTACTTCCATTTGACCTCAAAAATACTATCAAACCACACACCTGTCTATTGAAATGCGTTTATTATTAGCAAATACAATTCCACAATTTCATACTCATTTATTTACAAAACAGTTCAAAGAGCGACACCTGTTGTACAAAAATAGTGACAATGGACAAAGGCCTTCTTCTGATTTCACAATAAAAGCTTTTATCCCCACAATTCAACAGGGGCTTCCTTTTCGAATCTTATCCTGCCTCCTACATCCATCTCTTAAATATCGTATCTGCAGCAGCTGAAAAAGTTTCTGACACTTCTTTTCTTCTGTGTGCACACACTTAATTGTGGTTTCAAATTAGCTCAGATGTCTGAAAAATGTGAAGTTTTATGATCATAAAGAGACAGGACGCAAAAAAAAATCACAGACCGTCTCAGGGATGGAGTACAGCTGCTCCAAATGGTTAGAGAACTGTGTCTGAATGTGATATGTTCAAGATGTAGGCTCATTTTAATCATAGTTGCTAAGTAGAGACCCACTTTTTTATGATGCTGTCCTGGACCCATCCATTATGCATTCAGAAATGATACATGACCAGACAAATAGTAAAATAATTGTACTTTAAAATGAGTAATAGAAGTTCGTCTGCTTCTGAGACCTGACTCTTGCACGTGGGGAAGCAACCATAACTTGAGGTTAGGTTTCATCATCTGAAAAACCCTCACTATCTTCATCTTTTTTAGAACAAGACACCCCCTAAAAGAAGAGCTGGTGTTTCTGTTTTACATTCTAATTATAAAAAAAGCCTGCCAGCAAAGTCAGAGACAGTATGAAAACAAGCCATGTGCCCTGTAAGCTCCCTGGTGACTTATTGAGAGATTGGATGAATAAACATGAATGTAACACCATGTCTGGGTTCTCTATACACTTAGGGGAGCATGTGGTGGAAACACGTCCTTACAAGACAAGCCACACACGACAGACTACACCCATCATGTTCGCTTAAAGTGGGTTTTACTGTGAAGCAGATGCAGGATGTCATTTTGCTTATTTGCTGTATACAACTGATCTCTTCATTTATTACACATAACTTCCATATCGCATCATGAAATCATGTTTATTCATTCATGCAGATAATAGTAGTGTGTAGATGTAGCCTGAACTTTTCAGAGCTTTGACTGCTGAGACTTCCCCTCAGACCCCACCCTACTTCTCCTCAAATATCAACTCATACCTCCTCTCTTCTCTCAGGAAAATAAGAAATGGTATTATAAGCCATATGCAATGTGTTAAATGTATATGTGATTTAAGTTTTGGTTTATTTTAATGTGTTATGCACCAAAATGTCTCCAACAACTTGTGATGAATCACAGCAAACATGGCCGTGCCTCAAACTAGGACACAAAAGAAACTGGAACTGAGGCTTATGAGCACAAGACATAACTTTCATAAATCAAACATATGTATAAGTTTTATATCATGAAAAATACTAAAAAATAATAAAAGATGATCACTGCTTTTAAGTAAGGAAATAAATGTGTTACAACTGGACTTAAGACTCATGATGTGAATTTAGACAAACTGTTATTAAATGAGTTAATGAGTTACAAAAGAATGCATTACCCTAAGTGTCCACTTGAGGCTAGCAGCAAATGCCAAAGGATCCATATTAGAGACATGTAAAAATACCCAAATGAGTGTATGGAGCTTGAAAAATTCCTGTTTAAATCTCTTTATCCTCAACATGTTGAATTTACACAGGGTTTTAGAAATATTCACACAGCTACAGAGTTTTATCAAATCTCAAACATAGATTACTATTTTGTTTTTCCACATTCCTGTTTTAAAAATTATCAACTGTGAATCGGATATTAGCTCCACAGGCTGGATAAGAGGGTTCAAGAGTTCTTTCATGTAAGGTAGTGAACCAACATTAAAAATGTATTGACCGTGTCCAATTATTGATTGAGCTGCTGCATGTTAAAAGGTTGTTTGCTTCATAGCTGAGCTGCAACATCTCAAAGACTGGTTTTTATTTCTTTGAGATTATAAGATTGAAATTGTAAGAATAGAAAACGTGAAGCTGATAAAATCTCTCTTTCTCCCCACAAAGATAAATTAGTAGTGAGAGTCATTGTGCTGATGTGCAGATTCAGCCAGTGGGCTTAATTTGCTACCTCGGACCCATCTGCCTTGAGGTCACCGCGGTAAATCGAGCCATTTTGCCATTGGTTGGCCTGTTCTGCAGCCTGACACGCACACTCACACACAAACAGTTGTCCTTTCCAATTTTTCAGGTATAATTATACCATGACTGAATGTAATTTCCCAGGTCTCTATCCCCCATCCGCTCTGCTCCTCCTTCCTTTAACACAGATAATCTGTGAAATGACATTAGGTCCGTTATCGGACACGTGTGTCTCACTGCACGGTGAATGGAAACCTCCCTGTCCTCCAGCTCCTCTCTATTCATTCATTATGTAGGATAGTATTACATCTATTCACCTTCATCTCTTCCTATGGAAATCACAGCTGCTCCCACATCAGTCTCATGTAATTTTTATACCATCTGGATTTATTAGCAGATAGATTTTCTGCCTGTTTTCCATCACTCTCCCCCTCCCTTTCTTTTCAGGGTCATGTTGTTGATCTGCTTNGTGCGTGCGTGCGTGCGTGCGTGTGTGTGCGTGTGTGTGTGAGTGTGTATGTGTGTGTGTGTGTGTGTGTGTGTGTGTGTGTGTGTGTGTGTGTGTTATGGAGCATTACACATTTGACAATTTAATGGTGGTGGTGGTTAAGCTGAGTCTGTAAAAGTGTTTGTTGCATGAGAAAGTCTAAAATAGTCAATGACCAGCAGAGTGTTAGAGTTGCTGAAAAATCTCATTAACACTTCTATCGATGTATATCGCATGCAAACACACACACACACAAACCACATATGTAAAGGTGGGTTTAACACATATGCATATATGCAAAGCACCAAACAATACTGAGGAAATAAAAATCACAGAGATCACAGGTTCTGAATGATCATCGTCTGACATTTTCAGTATGAATGTATCTTGACAGAAATCCTGTTCTTCAGTCCAGAGAACTTCAAGCTAATTTGATGGACAAAATAAAAGAGGTGAATGTTACATTCTGACCAATAATGATGGTCTGAAAGCTAATGCAGCCTGGCAAAAAAAAAATGTGCTCAGCAACATTAGCAATTCTTAGAGTGTTATGATATTGGCAATTTAATATTATTTGGATACTGGAATGGGGGACATCAAACCAACTTTTTTAACACTCTTACGTGTTTTCCAAGTGGTTTACATTTCTCATTGAAAATATTTTGTTTCCACATTTTCTAGAGATAAAGACCATTTGAAAAAAATCAGAGCAAAATCAGTTTGTTTTTTTAGGTTTAAACAAATGTTGTAAGCCAGATTTCAGCCTTTTTGGTTCAGTAGACACCCTGAGAAGTGTCCCCCAGAAAAAGGTGTATAAATGACAAACTATAACACAAGTGAAGACAGATCCAGCAGCGGTCCAGCTGAAGAGGATCTGAGGTCGGACCCCGATAGTTCTCCTTTGAGAGAGCAGAGCCGAAGAAAGAGGATGAAAAAGTTTTTCACTTGGGTCAAAAGGAAAGTGTTTGGACCAAGGGAGACTTAAGCCAGTGGAAGATGCTAATAACAACAAAATAAATCTACAAAAAACTTGGGTTGAAGCAAAACCTGTCTCATGCATGGTCTGGTTTGGCTCAGATTTTATCATTTTGTCTTTCTTTGTTTTGTGGTACTGTGGCTCTGCTATTGACTCTTCAGTCCAACTGTTTCATAATGCCCACAAAAATTCGCATTTATGGTTAATCAGGTGAAAAAAGCAACAAAAGCACCAAACCAAAAGCATTTTACTTGATTTTACAACAGTGTGTAATCCAGGGTTGTCGTCTGTTTAGTTTTTGGTTTATGAAACTATGAAAAGTGTTGATTACGGTTTCTAAAAGATCAAAGTGACTTCTTAAAATACATCTCTCTTGTCTTTCTGTCATACCTCAATAATTGGGAGCATTCAAATCAGAGATCGAGCAAAGGCCGTCTCTGCAGCAGCATCGGCCACAAATTAAAGGAACCATTTCACGAGTGAGTGGACCAACAGCCAATGGCAAGCTGAGCCCTGAAACTCAACCAATCAAGAGAGTCAGTGAGTGGAAAAACACATAAGAGAGTTCACCCCCCAAATTGCCTTTTAGATTGGGGGCAGCTCTTTCCTCCTTTACTCTGATGGATTTATGACACATTTTAAGAAAGGGCAAATACAGACGAGCTTGTAGAGCTGATTTACTGTTCCATTATTTACAGAACACATCTTAAGTCTCAGTCTAGGGTGAGACGTGCTCCAGTAAATCTCCTGTTTCCGACTGCATTTACCTTTTTTTTGTCGTCATAGTGGCTCTTACTGCTTACACTAAGAACAAATGTCTTCTTTGATGTTGCCCCTGCACCAGATAAGTGAGAAAAAATATATGGGATAGGGATGTCAACTTGAAGGGGAATAAATACGAAGTACAATGATGTTAAATTGCTCATTTCAGGCCTGCATGACGGATCCTCTCTGTGCCGTTTGTAGGTTACCACCTCCCTCTCCAGAACACTGCTGTCGAACCATGTAAAGTGTGTCATTGTTAGACAGACACCAGACTGTTCCTCAGGCTTTTGACAGACACATGCACTCAGATGTTGGTGCAGTAATGTGGGTTAAATTCCTGGCTCATGGGCTCAACATCTGTATCACCACCTGGAATTCACTAAGAATGGATGATGACCATTAACGGCACTAAGAATTATACATCATTTGCCCCCATTATATACTCTGTCTTAAGGTCTAATTCACAAATCAAATTGCTTTGATGATAGTCAAGCACATAAACACCCACTAAGTGCAACTCGCTCCAATTTTGCACCTGATTAACTGGGATGAGCAGCTAGCATCTCCACAGTGCTGCAAGACCTGCGCTGTGTGCTCTCATCCTGACAAGGCTTCATGCTCTCCATGTTTCTTATGCGCTGGATGGAGGGAGAAACTTCTTACCATTTTATCTACGCACTAAGGCATGATCAATGTGACACAAATATAACAGTTTTTGCCCTTTTTCAACACTAAGGTTTGTTTTCAAGCACAAGGAAAGAACAGTGGATGTAGCCAGAACAGAGAGGAGATATATGGGAAAGACTAAATGGCTTAAGATGGGAGTCAAATCAAGGTGTATTCTGTGATTTACACGGTATAAAAGGGGCTTCAAATTTCCAGCTTTGTGTTCAAGCTTTAAAAGAGATCGCCTGATAAAACTGCTGTTTGTGAGGCTTGAAAATTGCTTTTTACTGTATTATTCCTGGCTTCAGATAAATTTTCCGAGCTTTACAACTTTTAACTTTTACAATTTTTTCAACTCTACTTTTAAATAATTACCAGTTCTAAAGGTGTAACACAGAGATGAAGACTGAAATTTAGATGATATTGGAAAAAATTGGTATAAGAGCATCTATCCCTTGAGAACTGCAAATATTTTTTATTCAGCATTAAATAAACTCAGCTTTAACTGAAACAAGCAGCAAACCACAGTGCATATAAATTCAATGTAGGATGGGTCCTCACCATCTTCATCTCTTTGAGTCCTGCAAACTGAACTCACAGCTTTCACACAGAATATTTCATGAGAGGAGAATTTATTTTCTGCTGTTTGCACGTATTTCTTATTTGAATATTCTGCTGATGTGGGCTTATCCTGTGCTATTTAGCCACACACACACACACACACACACACACACACACACACACACACACACACACACACACACAGCTGCAGGGCACAGAAACACCAACACACACACACACACTCACACACGCACTCAGAGACCACAGATTAACCGGACATGGCAGGAGAAGAGTCATCGAGGGCCTAAATCTCTATGATTACGTAAACAGAGCAGTCCAAGCAGCAGAGCTCGGAGACTGATGGGAAATATGTTTCAGTAATCCTACCTTTGTTTAGACTCTGTTTCCATTAGTTTGATACATTTACTGCAGCTGTGTGAACTGCTTGACCCTCGTAAAATCCTTTTGTTGTTAAAACAGAAATGAGCATCACACATCTGTCACATTTCAGTTAATTTTCAGGTCAAAATCTCTTTAAAGAGGGCAATTTTCCAATGTCTAACCATACGTGTTGATTTATTATCACTAATTGCTAGCTTCAACCGAGAATTGAACACTTTGCTGTCCTGCATGTGTAAAAACGTCACCTTGGGGTACCTGGATCATCATATCTTAACCCTTTGCCACCCCACTGAGCTGCTATATGTGAAGGGTCTAGAGAAAAAGGTGTCAGCATTAGCATGTTGAGGTCAGGTGCACACTGTGACATGTAGTCATCCTGTCTCAGAGCTGCACAGTTTTTCATATTTGATCTTGTTTGCACACAGGAAATGCAATAATGTCTCTATGTAACTGTGTAAATGGTTGAATGATTGAATGATGTCAGGGAAACAGTTTTAAATCAGATAAATGTCTGTTTGTCTGTTTGCACAACAACAACATGATTGGCACCAGATGCGTGGCCTCCAGCATTGCTCTTTTGAGAAAGAAAACAGCCATGTAACGTGGGCAGATCACAGAGTGACAATTTGTTCTGATCTTTTCCCTTTGGCCACGGAGGGAAGGGGGAGGAAAATGAGAGAGAGAGAGAGAAAGGGGGATGGGTTTTAGTGTGAGACCTCCGGACCAAATATTTGCTGTGAAAGGCCCGTCGTTGTCCATTAGGCTCTCTCTTTTTTCTTTCTGTTTTCTGGGTGCATTAACCTCCTCTGTGCAACAAAAGAAGGACTGTATTTGTATGTGACGGAGTGTGTGTGTGTGTGTGTGTGTGTGTGTATGTGTGCATGCCTGAATGTGTGTGTGTTCCTCCCACTCCTGCCCACCCTCTTTTATCCTTCAACAAACACTCAATCACATAGTAACACAGACACACACCTGCACATGAAAATAAAACACTAGAGATGAATTAACACCACCAACCTCATCTCTGCATGCTTCACAGAAAAACACACACTCACATGGAGGGAACAAACATCTACTGCATGTGTGTTATGTGAACACACTGCTATAATGAGCAGACAGCCCTGTATCACCACAGCCACCTGCACGATGTCCACAGTAGTTACTGTTTCATCCTGAGAGGAAAATCCTTCCTACAAACTTACATTTTAACACCATTTCATAGAAGCCATATGAACACAACCGAAAACCTAAATGATAACACTTAGCACACACACACTGGATATGTAAATCCTGCTGTTAATTTACCCTGATTCTTTTAAGAGATTCTTTTACTGTGCTTTTTTTAGGCTATTCCCAGTCTTTTCATGATTTACAGCCCAATAAAATCCAAATTTCTCTCACACTTAAGAAAAGTCTTGTTTATTTCAGCTTTTTATTTAACACTTCCTTTAAGCTGCTGTCTCTTTAAGGCTCCTTGCTGCACACACCCCCTCCCCTCTGATTGGCCAGCCCTCTGAAGGCCTGTCTATGAGCTATGAGCAGACCTTGTTGTTTGAATTCACCCCCTCAACATGTTATGAACCAGCTGGGAGACCCTCATGTGAAGTGACTCTTGTGCTACTTTAAAACAGATCATTTTGATTCAGGGATTTTTAAAACGTAAAGATATGCAGAGGTTTGAAAATCTGCATAGATTTAGAATGAATACCCAGTATCGTTAGGACTACATCATGAGAAGGCACAATATCCCCTCTTTAATTCAAACTGTAGTGCTCCCTGCAGGCTGATAAGGCTGCTCGATTCAGATGTTGGATAATACAATCCGAAGCAAACTATAACGGGTTGATGACATTTTGATGACTCTTATTTAGGACTCAGAAATGCTCAGAGTGAAGAAACATCTAATAACAAATATACAGCATCTTAACATAAGTTTCAGTGTGGACATTCAACGCTCACAGATGCCCAAAACCAGTGTTCAACTCCCTGCAGATAGTGCAGTTATACCCAGGCTATGAGACTAACACAATTTCTAATTTAGAGGAGAAGCAGGATGTCTCCTCCAACAGAGTCATTTACTATAAATCAAAGAATAGCTCCTCATTGATCTGACTTATTGATCCCAGAGTAGTTCAAAGGTCATAGTTATGCTGTCGTGGCACCACAATCATTCAATAAAGTGACATAATTCACACTGTACATTTCAGACGCCTCATATACAAAGGAAATAAATGACAGCTGACTTTTAACTCAGGCACAGACCTGATGATAAATTATTCCATTCTTACAAACCACAGTTTTACATACACTGAATGAGTTTGTCACATTATGATCCCAACAGTTCGGCTAGTTTCTACTAGATGCAAAGATGAGAAAGTGATCGACTTATTTCCTGTAAGAGCAGACTCCTGCCTGATTAAAAAAACACACAGTCTTGTTTGAGGCTGTGTTTTTTGTAAGTGTGCACACATTAGATTGATTTTGCAATGTGTGTGTGTGCAAAGTCACAAAAGGATTCTCAGGAAGGGTCTGATATTACAACATAATTAAGTTTTTCTTGGCCCTCTACCAGAGGCTCTCCCAATACCAGATGTGAAATGTTCTCCCACACAAGTCTCCAGAAAGCTTGGGACTTGATCAAAGGGTTTATAAAGAGAAATCAGACTTTCTTAAACTGTACCATCTGGTAAATAGATTTCAACAAACACAAGATGTTGCAAATATTATTCTTTATTCCTTCTTTGTGGTGTATTTTCTAATGACTTTGGACCTCAAGATAAAGCATGACATGCCCATAACTAGGAAACCTCTCTGACTCTAGATTAAGCCGGTAAAACAGGAAACTCACCAGCTTGCAAACCTCCTGAATCTCATGAATATTAACTACTTTTTTGAGCTGTTACAGACACAGCAGGTAAAGCTGCTTTAAAACATGAACTTAAATGATTTTACCTCATTGAATGTAACAGTCCGGACAATTTAAAGTCTTAATGTGTTTGAGTGTGCTCTTTGCAGCTAAAGTCTGCTTTATTGTTCTGGGTTGACTCTACGCCGTGGCAGCCGATAGTTGTGAGAATTTAACTTTTCTATGTCCATGTGTACTTGTCACTCTGCAATACCCCTCCAAAACACAAGAGGGCAGTGTGGTGGATAGATCACCAGTTTCTAGTCCAGCTAATTTTTTTGCTATTTTAAGGGTTTGTGTCAAAGGGAAGCTAATACATGTTGTCATGTATCTTAAGCAAGTCTTATGTGGAAGGATAGGGAGGAGATGAAATACCAATGTGCAGTGATTAGAGAAATGCTGTAAATATATAAATACAATCCTCCTCAGTGGATCAATCACAGGACTAGTTATATTTCAAGGGAGGTGCACATTCGGCTGCATTTGATGGCTTCTGCATCAAAATGAGCACAGAGCTAAAACAAAAGGTACGTCAATTCAACACAGATGTATAACCAGGCTTGTGAAGAAGTAGTCAGTTTGGTCAACATGAGTTAGTTAGAAGTGGTTGTGAGGAGAATCCACATGAAGTGTATTGCAGTGACTCCCTTCAGCCAGAGGACTCTTGCAAACTGTCCTGACAACAATAAAACTTTATGAGTCTGTACTTCTGTTTAGTAGCTTTCTATATTTGGCGCTAAATAGCATGAATCCTGGTTATGTGCTATCAGTGCTCATCTACCAAGTGGAGCAAACTTAATCTGGCTCTTCATCTTATTGATAGACTCTCAGACTGAAAAAATCACTGCAGTATAACTGCTGTATGTGAGTTGGAATGAACATTTTCACAAACAGGTTGGACCGTGTTTTAGCCTTTAGCTCAAGTTTTAGCCTTCAGCCCATGCTTTCACTCTCCCGTTTCTTCTGCTCTTCAGTCCCTTTTCTTTACAGTCCAGATCCTGTTTTCACTATTACTTCTAAACAAATCAAATAATTTGTTTTCAGCAGAGAAAAACACAGACCTCTCTTCTCATTGCTAAACTTCATTAGCTGGCATGGTGTTGTCATGGAGACTCTGGCTTGCCAGAAATCAATCTGTTCCATTCTGAACCTATCTTAGTGCTGATGACCTCATTTCAATTTAGGGATTATGATCAGGCATATATCCAGATATGAGACTTTTTCAAGATCACTTACAGAGTCCTCACAGTCTCTTAAACCTAACTCCAGGTTAATATTCAGGGTTAACTTCCTGTTGTAGTTATATGTTGAATTGCATACTGATCCACCTAGGGTGTCAGAAAATGTCCCACTTTTAAGACATGTGTCCCAAAGGACATCAGTTCAAATGGACAATCAAAGTGCTGGGGATTGAGTATTTAAAGTTAATAGTCCAGATTCAGAATCAGAGGAGCATCGTGAATAAGAGCATGAACTACACCAGGCTTTTCTGGAAACCAGAACCTGACAACATTACAATCCTCGCAACTTCTTCTTCAAAATGCCATCCATACCTACATTATGAAGAAACACACCCATACCAGCACATATCCAGGCATCACTTTGATAAAAAGCTTCAGCTATCAAATAGGGTCAGAACCAAGCAATGATTTCATTTTTCCAACTCAGCTCTACTGACATCAGGAGCTAACAAGTGACAGCCAACAAAGGCTATGAGACAATGAACTATTATCAGTCAGTGGTGATGAGCGAGCTGCCTCCAGCCCAGCTCCTTCCTGAAGCTGACTCTGCTGCCAGTCTCACAGAATGAGGCAGATCTACAAACACAAACACATCCAGAAATGTAGACAGGGAGGCCTATTTAAGAATAATTGTGGCCAATGAGGTAACTTGCACACAAGACACAATCAATATTTTTCCAACCAACTGTGTCAGACAGACTAATCAGAGTGTGTGTGCAGCCGAGCAGTACAGACAGCTGTAACCACATTTCATTTCTCCTCATTGTATCAGTCTGGTGAATCAATGAAAGCAGCCAATACAAAGACATTTATCAACAAAAAACGACAGCAAATGAAACAGCCAAAGAGTGAATGTAGACGCCATGCAGGGCAGCTTATTAATGCATTCATCAAAGTTTCTCAACTAGAAAATAGAGCCACATTAGCCTGAGCAATCATTCTTCTTTCATGTCTGTAGTTTGAGGTTGAAGCATGATAACATGGACAGATGTGGACAAACAAGAAGCTAAAAGATGAGTAGAAATGAACTAAACCAACAATTATGTAGACTAACTGTAGGCTGTTTGATCCACACTTACAATGCACACCAACATGTGGTCTAGAGGCTTCAATATCACTGTCTTGTGTGTGTTTCTGAGCTGGTGCAATTCATCTGCAATATTTATTTCATGCTTCTAATAGCATTTATAATTATTTCATTTTTTTATATAATCAGAATAGAAATTCAGAAATAATCTTGAAAATAGGCAGATCTATTCTTCTTTTACATACATTAAAAACAGAAACATGTTTCAGTACCTCTGTCAGTGCAGCTCTGACGTCCAGGTGTACCTCAGTGCAGCGTGACTGTGTTGTATCTCCATCCCCGGCAGTCCTTCAGCATCCAAGAAACCAAAGGAAAAAAACACAGCAAAGAAAAAGACTGAGTGTGTGTCAGTGAAATCCACCAAAGGCAAAAAACATCAGGTGTATGAAGCACTAAAAACTGGATGAAAACACTACACTGTTTTATCCTTTTCTTTCATTCAATCTGTTTCTCCGTCCCTCACTCTCTCTAACCCTTTCTCCCCCTCTCACTGAGCTCTTGCTGCCTCCCAGTCTGTACACACACTCTCTCTCTCTCTCCTTTCCTCTCTCACACACGGATTCTCCATCTGTCACCGCCCTCTCACCCTCACCCCTCCCACCTCATGAATTATTAATGACTCTCTCTCTCTTTCTTTCTCTCTCTTGCTCTCTCTCTCTCTCTCTGACACACACATACACACACTAGCACGCTCCACTGCTGTCAAACACACTCACACAAGTTACACGCTCTGAACAAGTGTCTCACATACGCATATTAAAGCCAAACACTGTGGACTACCGCTGTGAAGTTTAGCCATGTGTTCATTCTGCAGTAAAAAAAAAAAAATTCTCGTTTGAGGAAATACTTGCTTCATTTTGGACTAAAAGAGGGTGTTTTAAATGATGTTATCATGACTATGTCTGTACCCTGAGCCGAAGCAGCAATACACACAAACAACACATACTCAATCAGCTCTGAGCAACAGTATCCTTTATAATTTAGAGACGAATAACCTTAAAGTGCGGCAATGTCCTGCATAAGCATCAAAAGACAAAGTTTGTAATGTGTCTTAATTATATCAAAACATCTAAAAAGTTACATAAAACAATTCAAGTGTTGATTGAAGCACTCTTATTAACAAACAATGATTGTTACAAAGAACAAATACTCTAATTGTTGAGGGAGAAATGTGGTTTTATGCAAGATTATGCAGCCATTGTATTCACAGTTTATGTGGTTGTGAGGAGAATCTGTAACAAGTGGATCTCAGCGACTCCCTTCAGCCAGAGGACTCTTGCATTCTGTCGTGATGTATTTGTTTTGAAAGTGAAAGTGGATTGGATATTCTTTGTAACACTACCTTTCTTTTTTCAAGATGACTTTTTACAGGATGCAACACAATGAGGTAATGTATTTATCAATAGTTATATAGCGCCGTTGTTTGAAACATGACAACAAGCAAACTTTGTGAGTTGATAGAGTAGTTTGGTAGCCCGCTTCATTAACTGCTGCTCACAGCCTGATTCTCTGTATTGGTCACATGTTTCTTTAGTGAATCCTGGTCATGTCCTGTCAGTGCTCATCTACCAAGCAGAGCAAACCCAACCTGTCTTTCCATCTTATTGATAGACCCTCAGGTTTGAATGCTGCATGTGGGCCGATTTAGCCTTTAGCTTGTGCTCTATTCAGCTTTTTCTGCTCCTCTGTCCCTTTTCTAACCCTTTTCAGTCTAAAAACAACAAACATTGAAACCCAGACAAAGCTGGGGAAAGAAAGGATGGCAGGAGAAAATGATCAATTCAGTGTCTTTAATAAGGAAAACTGAAGTCAATAATTAACAGAAAACAATCCTAATCTCATAAAATTAAAGGAAATATGCCATCAAAGACTCAATTTGTCTAAGAGAGCCCAAAAGGACCAAACTAAGGTATAAACTCACCACAAGCTTAAACCCTGACAAAAAAACAGGGAGAACTACACCAAGTAACCACACAAGGTTTAGAAAACCACTGTTTAAGATGAAAGTGGCACGAGGGAAGCTGGCTATGTTCCTGCAGCTGATCTTCACAGAAGAACAAATTTGACTCTGAGGAGAAAACACCTCAGCACCAGCAGCTTCTTCCAGGTGCTGCAGATCCTGCTATCAGCTCACTCACAAACGGACTCACCACACAGGTACAGATGCACCCACATTAACACACACACACACACATGAGAACACATCTACATAACAACTAACTACATAACTACATTTTGTAACACTAAAAAAGTGAATCAGCCTAACAAGATTCCAGTCTTTTCTTTCTGTTTTCAGCAAAGAAGCAGCACAAAGGCCGACTGGATCCTCCCAGTAGATCACAGAGTAATCAAACTACCTAGACAAAGATTTTAGCAACAATCTCTGCTCTTGTTTTTGAAGTGATTGTGGTTCCTCTTAAACAAATACCAGCACACATGAATGACTGGGTCTGAACTCATATTTGACGGAAAAAACCGTACGACAACCAGTGCAGCACAGGAGAACATAACCATGTGGATTAGTCTTGTCTGACAGCTTCTTTCTATCACTGTAATAGTCTTCTGACAGCAGAAAAAGTTATATCAAGCTTTTCTTTGCTTCCTTACAGTCCAATTACAAACATGTTTGTGGAGACAGGTAAATGTAGAAGGGTTTTTTTGTTTGTTTGTTTGTTTGTTCTTTTTAAAAAGACTGTGAGTAAAAGGCTACTTGATTATCATCAATAATTATTTCCAAAGAAGTCATGGCACTGGTCTGTTATTTCTCTATAGCAGTGCACAGGTTTGAAGATTTGGTTTGAGTGAATCAGGAAGAGAAGAACAGACTGAATATATCTTCTTGATTTATCAACCTAACATTCTGGAGATGGTTTTGCAGCTCATAATTTCCTTACTATGACATTAAAAGCTTTTTATTTTATGACTAATCTGAAGACACTCACCCCACATGTATGTGTAACCTATAAAACTCAAACACACACACACGTCAACCATGCATGAACACATTCACATGCATGACACACGCAGATCACGGAGAAAACAGGACTGATCATGCGTGAATGCAGTGCACGCAAGCACACACACACACAAACACACACAAAGTTGTCCATGCATATAGTTGGGGGAGCAGGAATGCCCCCCCATCAGCTGGAGGCTATGTGAGCTTTCTCATAGACGAGACAAGGCTGAGAGGAAGGTCGGTGCGTGGGTGTGTGTGGAGGTAAAACCCAGCAAACATGGACAGACCGAGCATATTAAAAAAAACACTTTTACACACTACAGACACCACGGTGAAGAACATTTTCACCAACAGCTTATCCGAAAAGATTTTTCTCCAGATATCAAACTGGTCTTAACTTAGGTGTGGAGTTAAGTGAACACTCTGGAGGAAAGGATCTTTAAGATGCTGCGTGCAGTCGGTGCATCCAGCTGTTCATTAAGAAAAAGCTGAAGCAGAAATGTCACACTGGCCTCCAGGCTTAGGTCAGAGCCATAAACACGATCGTCTCTCACTGACTGACTGACTGGCTGATGGGGTTACAGCATTTGTCGGCTGAGTGTTGGGTTCCCCTAATTGGCTGTTACCCTCTCAAAACTAATTGGTACAAAGGCTGGTCATGTAAACTTCAGGGTTTGGGAGACCTCTGGGGCTCTGGCTGGTTTAAGGGTTTATTTAACACTGAGGGTCATCTAAAGGCTGGGATTTTTGGGGAGCTCCCAGAATCTTGTCTTCAGTTTTTCCCACTCTCTGCAGGTGTTAGCAGTCCCCGAATAGACTATTCCAGTAACACTTTGTTGTTGTAGTTTCTCAATGCTCTTTTGAGGCCTTTTTTCCCCTATACATAACTCTTTTCTTTTTCTTGGCAATGTCAGGGCTATACATAAAATATCTTCAGGGAGCTGCCTTTTAACACACACATCTCACAGCTGGGAAAGGAACAAAATGAGTGTTCTGTTTTGTGGTTAATATAGCTACTTATATAAGGATGTTTCTTTACAAACACAGCTTTGATAGCAATAGAATTCCAGTTAGGGCTATAAATAAAGACTTTGAGAAAGAAAAACTGCTCAACATTGTTCAAATCAGCACAGGAAGAGGTTAGTACAAAATCAGGATGAGCAGATTTGGTCATTTTGTCACAATGTGCTGTTACTGTGTATGCTCCAATAGTGCAAGCAGCTTGTTAGAGTTGCTCCTGTTTTTTTTTTTCATTTTTAAATTTTTTTATTCTCTATTTTAACTAGACATATCTGATTACTCTCTAGTATTTACTGTGGGATCTCTTTCTGTCTCTGTGTTTTATTTTGAGAGATGAGCACTGTTTTTCACTGTTCTTCAGACTTCCTCTAGCACTCTGTTACGGTTTATGATGCTAAGTTTACACTGTGCTGAGTGGATAGCTACTGCAATTACCTGCAGAACTCTGGACGTTTAAGATTCACAGGGATGCAGAGGAGGTCAAACTATAAAGGTAGAAGCCTGGATCAGAATGGCATGGGTGGTATATATTTATATATTAATTTTGTTATTTATATTTTCGCCAATAACAGTGTTATCCTGGTCACATTAAGCTTTAGCAACAAACCTGCTGCTCAGACACTTGCCTGTGATCTGTGGGTCTCTGTGATCTTGTACGTAACACTGGCGGCTGATTCCATCCTTCTGCAAATCTGACAGCTACATTTTCAACACTGTTATAGCCTGACTGCAGACAGAGTACCTGAGATTTTACTTTAAATTTTTCTGTACAGCTGTACAAGTTTGTGAGAAACCATTGAAGACTTTCCAATTATTTTCATCCGACAATCTGGTCAAGACATATTCTTGGTTTTCTCTCCCATTTTCAGGCTGGTCTCGAAGCAGAGGAATAATGACAGGAAGTGGCTAGCACAGATGTGAGAGCAGCCTGAGGAGCTACTGAACCCTAAACATCTCTGAGAGAAAAATGTGGAGCAACATCCTGTTCTATGATTCTGATTTGCATTGGCATCTGTTTCGTGGCTGACAGTGAAATCTTTTGATTTTTGGCACATGCTGTTGTCTCTGCTATCATGGAAGTATAGAATAGAATAGAATAGAATAGAATTACTTTACTGATCCAGAATTGGGAAATTGTGGTGTAACAGCAGCTTTTCAGTGCGAGTAAAATAATTTAAGAATTGATACAAATGCACTTAAAACAAAACAAAATAGAATAGGATGAGATAAATATGTTCAAAGTTTAATTAACATTCTTACTGATTTTAAAAAACTGCACCATAAGACATTTAAGCAGCTTAAATGTTAAAACTGTGTTTCTATTTTGTTTGCTTTACTGTAATTGTGCACCTTTGAACAAAACTCAGGGAGAGTTAAAAATCAAACTCTGGAAGTTGTCTGTTTTATTTTGCTTTTTTGTTAATTTATTACAAACAAAGAGTGTTGTTTGTGTTTTATTTTTGACGAAATAGCAGAGTGACCGTGCTCCCTTTTTTTTTAGAAATAAAAATTCCCTGTTCAAAATGATCTGTCATGGTGTTAATCAAAACTTCATATATAAAAGTACCAGTGGTATCAGTGAGTACTCATAAGGGAGTACCTGTACTGGCATTGGTCTGAAAAACAATGGCATCAAACATCCCTGATAAAAAATATTAACTATGTGTGAAGTGTGTGATCTCACAAAATGTGTGTATCCTGATGAGAATAATGAAGGCAGAAAGACTCTTGCAGACACCATTAAAAGGGTCTTTTTGTACACTCATGCGGCAGATTCAAAATGTTGGAATGAGAGTGAAAAGTAAAGGGAGCTGCAGAGGTAGAGAGTGAAGGATGGGAGGGGGTGAGGATGCTCCAGATTCCCCCCTCTTGTTTGGAAGTTGAGGAAGACCTGAGGCTCAGGGAGAAAGAGAATTTCTGTTTTGTGTACTTTGCAATTGTGTGTGTGTGTGTATCTAAGCCTGACCTTCTGACCTTGGCCAGCATTTCCAGCTCCCTTCTGTCTTCAACCACACCCCCAAACAATCAATAACCAACCACTACCACCCGCTGCCGCCGCTAGCTGTGACATGCAAATGACCCTTGCATATCATTAAAACATATGCCCAAACAACAATAGGATAACCTTCCACCCTCCCTCTGCTGCTCCTTAAGACGTGCGCCTTAAGACATTGACACACTGACACACACTCTCTCAAACACACGCACACACACACATGCAGAGTGCAAAAACAAAAGCAGGAAAACACCAACTCGTGCCCAGATGGACTGCAGTCAGTTGACCTCTGCTCAGAGCAGCAACAGACAAGCAAACAGACAAACAGTCATCGAGACAAGTGCTCTGAAGCCCCCCCTCAACACATACACACCCACACACACCTCATCAGTCATCCTGTTAGACCTGAAGGTTGTAGCTCAGAGTTATACTTGTGCTTGTGTTCAGTTATTCCCACTTGTTAACTTATGCTTAGTGTTAAAAAATGGCTTTGTGTCATCACAGTTTGTTAATTAGTTTGAAATGTTTAAGCCTGTAGCCAGCTGAATAAATAATTTTGTGGTTTTCTTAGGTCTAAGAGACTGTGTATGGAGTTATCAAACTATGTAAGAGAGATCAATAACTGAAGGGGAAAAAAGAAATCCCTGCTCAAACAAAGTCAAATCCAACAGAAAAGAGACATACGGTCTGGAAAATTTTCATTCAGAGGAACAAGCAAAAAAGCTAGTGCAGAAACAACTCTCATACACAGCTTTGCCCTGTCTTGACTTTCAGAATTTCTCAACTTGAATTTTTCATTTTGTTACCAAAGATAAGGGGGCTGGGATTAAATCTTAACCAGTGTTAATCTTGCCATTATGAAAGTAAAAAAAGAGCCTGCTATTAAACTGGGGAACACTGAGATGAACGATAAAACATTTAGAGAGAATTAGATGTATGCTTGAGAAGTTTCTAAAAAATTGGCACCCATCTCCTTCTCCAGATCTCTTATACAATTTCAGGTGACAGTCAGTTGGGAGGGTTGAAGGAGGAAAACAAGCCACAAGATCACATAACTGTATTTTCTACTATGTGCATAAGACATATGTTAGTCCTTGTTTATATCTGGTGGTATCATGATCTGGGGTACTGAGTTGAAAATTAAGATTGCGAGATTCAAGAGAGCACACTTCAAAGAAATCAAGTATTGATGAGACCTCAAGGAGTAGGTTTTGACACTGAAGTGGAAGAGATGTGTGAGGAAATATTGGTGACCTTGGAAACGTCCCCACCAAAAAGCAACATCATAATGTACATATAAGGGATAGGGGAAATAGTCTTACATCTCCAAGCTTTCTGTTCCACAAAACACTCCACACCACTGTTTCAGCATCAACATGGATATTTTATGATGAGTGGGATTATAAACTAAAAAAAGCTATCAAAATCTGGGTCAAATAGGGACTTACTTCATCCGCCGTTCCCACTTTGATTCTCAAGAAAAGAGCATAGTCTGTGGTCTGCTTGTGGATTTCAGATTGTTTTCTTTTGTTCTGAGGCAAAGATGCTGTTCACTTCTTCAAGATAGACAGAACACCTTAGCCTTGTTTTAAGACTGACATCCATGGGAACATACCCAATATAGGCCAGGCAAGAAATTACAACGTTTGCAGCATCTGAGACACTTTGTGCCAGGTTTGGAATAGGGATACTGGTGTCATCCTTTAAAGGGGGGGGTTTGTGCTTTTTTCTTATCTTCATGGTGTCCCTGTTACCAATGTAGTAGCTTAACATGATTTACAGCCCCCAAAACTCCTATACTCTCAAACACTGATGTTTCAGAAAACTCTTATTCCATATGAACATGATGCTCGGAAATTAGATGCACGGGATCATGAGAGAACATGTGTGGCTTTTATACTTTTTCTCCACTCTGCACGGCATCTGTTGGTGTCTGTTCCCAAACTATAGATGGCTATATATCCCAAACAAAACATCTATCAAAGCATTAAACTAGAGTTGAAGAAGTTTGTATTTGTTTACACCATTTACAACATTATTTTTTGCCCATGCCATACTTCTCTTTCAGCTGTGACATTATTCACCACACATTTATCGCAGTGATCTCTGCGTGATGAATCATGTATATGCCTGTATTTTCCCACTTTAGAAGCTTAAGCTCCTGTTTGTATGGCCACGTCTCCATCAGGCAGTTACGAATTGTCAATGAAATGGACCGCACGGGGGGTAAAGCTGCTAATATGACGTTGATTGTTCACACAGAGCCACACAGACCTTACAGGTGCAACATGCATGAACTGGGCTTAAGGCTCACAGCTCCATAAAATCCCTTCCCTCTGATTGGTCAGCCCTCTAGAGGCCTTTCAGGGGCTAAAGAAGATACAGAAGACCTTGGTGTTTGAGGTCCTTCCCTCCACAGTGTCACAAACCAGTAAGAAGACCCTTTCTGTGATAACTTCCTTGTTTCTGCGAGTCTCATGAAGATCCGATGCTATTTTTAGAAAATACTGTTTAGATCAGTTCATAGTCAGATTCAGAGATTTCTACAACCCATAAATATGTAGAAGTTTGACAATCTCACACTCACTCAATCTGAACATCCAGCATTTTTACTTTTACTAAACATTTACTAAACATCCATACTAAAAAAATGAGAAAGTAAAATGTATGACAGTGTGAGATCCCTTAGGTTGACACGGACCACCACAATATAAAAGGGTCGTGGTAAAGCTAAACACCGCTTGAAATGTGTTGTTGGTTTAAGTGTGCAAATCTCAGAGCCTGTGAAATTACGTATGTCTTCTTTGCAGCTTAATGATGGAGGATCTCTGTGTCAAAAAGGCTGGAGGAAATAAGGATATAGGACAGAAAAAATGAGGGCGACGCTATCGCTAGACAAGAACTGGACTTATTACAGTGTTTGCCACAGGGGTGCAGTGGCTAATTAACTGTGTTGTTGACCCTTAAACACATACGACACACACACAAACACACACACACATACAGCCATATCCTGTGGTTATTGAACCGAGCCCACCCTGGGCACTGGGAGAGTTGGTTTTTGATCACATACAATAAAATAGAGCAAACACACCAACACTGCTGTGTGAATAAAACAGAAGGATGGCTGTAGTAACTCATTAGTCTACATGAAATCAGTGTACATACGTCATACATAAAACAACACTCTCCAAACGTCACAGAGACATAGAAACACTGTTTATTGGGGTTAAGTGTATTGAATGTTTGCCTTTTGTTTGCCTTTCCTAACAAATGCAGAAATTCCTTTACTTCCCATTCCCAAGTCAGCGTTCCTATTAGTGTGTGTGTGTTATTGTAGCGCTGATCCATGGTAAGCAGATACAGTATGTGGGCGTCCATCAATAAGGCTTTGTCCAGAGGATGGAGGATAGAGCCAAAGAGGAGGAGGAGGAACAAACTGTGTCTGTCTGCTTCCCCTCTCAGATAACATACAGCATCGTCCCACTGCAGCACGGAGCACAAGACCCCCTGGAAACTCTTTGTGCGCTACATGACGGTACCTCAATGTTAGTGCATGCAACAAGCGCCGCTGATAGAAAGTTTAGACAGCTCAAACACGGTCAGTGAACTGGAACAATTCTCCAGAAAGTCATTTAAAGTTCAGCTAATTAACGATGGAGGAAACAACAGCAGAGAGGCTTCCAGCTCAAAGAAAGCTGAACTTTATTGCGTCCAGTAAAGCAGGGTCTTTCCTCTAAAAATGGACACAAGCTGGCAACATTTCAAGAACTAAGACATCCTATTCCCCTCTCTGCTCTGGTAGTTCAGCACAATGAACCCTTTAAGCCTCCAGATGTTTCCCCTATGTTTCAGCTATTGATTTTTTTGCAGGCCTATTGCAAAATCCTGGCAAGAATTCCCATACACTGTTATTTTCAAAGTAAGATGAGACACTCAGAGTTTCCATCAGTCCGAGGAGTCACAAAGACTATCTGTCTCTCATTGGATTTTTGCCATTTTGTTCTTTTAGATCCAATATAACTTATAATTGGACTGTATGGTAAATGAAAAAGCCTTGTGATGTCTCTGTTGGGGTTGACAGACAAGGATTGTACTATGTTGTCGATCACATTGAGTCAGACTCTGCATCATCTTTGATTTTATGCCAGAATTTTCCAATACTAACCTCTTGACCTCTGACAATGACCCGACACTGACCTTTGAGAGCATTACCTCGCCACTAAATATAACGTGTAGTGGTAAATGGAATAGAGGTGGATCTTTCTTGCTGTTATTTAATATTGGTGTCTGTTGTCAACAATCGTTTGAAAGCAGATCAGCAGGTTGCACAGAACATCCAGGCTTTGGGGCAAACTCTCTTGGAGGTAAAATCACAAAAAAATGAATAAAAATGCTCCAATAACAGCAGCTATAGGATATTATTTAAATGCAAGAAATCATGCATAACAGACAATGCTTCACAATACCTCATTGGCTGCCAGTCATTTTCAGAGCAGAGTCCCATACTGCCAGCCATTTTAGATCATTTTGACCAATCTTTCAAGACCTGTTTTTGTCCAAAAAAAAGAAAAAAACCCTGGAGAAAGTGAGCATGATAACGTTTAAGTACTCGTCTCTGAAGCTCCATCCTTTCAATGATCTTCGTCGTCTTTTTTCACAATCACAACACAAACTCTGGTGAAGTCTGAGCTGCCTGAACTTTTCTGGCTCTCAACGTCTACTATTGTCTCTGTGTCTTCTCTTCTCATAATCTTTGCTGATCTCTCATCCAAAGAGAGCACTGCTGCCACCAACAGGAATCTGTTTGTCAGTACACTAGTTTACAAGCCTGATATTAAAGGATAAGCTCCAACAACCTATCTCCTTAAAAATAAATAATATATGTCTATAGAAGGCAGCCAATGAGTTTATGGGAATTCAGCGCAAGTCAAAATTACAGTGTATTGCTGTAGCTAGTGATGGAGCTACCCTCAAATAAACTATCCAGCTCAAAGACAACTAGGGTAGATCAATTTTTTGATATTATTTACATCTAAAAATATGGTTTGAGAAGAAAAAAAAATTATGTCTCTCAACGTTCAACCGAGTACTACTGGTCGTGGCGACAAATCTCATATGACTGAACTCAGGTGTGATATTGAGTCATTTTCCTCAACCCCAAATACAAGCTTGAGTGTGCAATCAAACTCCAAAATTGTCTGGCTTCGTAAAGGTTGTATTTCTCTAGTTTACTATGTAGTTACCTTGTCAGAAGCTGGTCTTTGTGTAGGGGAAATTTCTCAATAGTTTTGAGGAGTTTGTGCATTTTTAATCATTTTCTTTAGAGTCAGTAGAAAGAGGCAGGAAAGCCAGAGGAGATGGGGGATGAGACAGAGCTGAAGGGAGCAGCTGTGTTTAGGTCTTTGAGCTGGTATGTCGTGTTCCAGGTGAGACACCGATGCAGCCCACTGAACCTTCAGAAGTTTTTAGATGATTTCTGTTTGTTTCACTTTGGACGAGTTATGACTGATGTGATTTTCATGGATTCTGCCTCATTTAGTCTCAGTGTTTTACAGAGGTGTAATGCACCAAAACTGTGTAACAGAAGCTTTTGTTAATTCATTTAGCCTAACTGCATTTAAAGTCACACTATCTGACAGAAATACACCATCATTTCCACCTCAGATGAGAAAATGGGAACGAACAATCGAGCTCTCACACATGCACTGTCTCACATGAGCAACCTCTTCATCAGTATCACGTTGCTCGCTAATTGAGCTGTTTAAAAATTTACAGGGAGAGAGATATTTAGGAAGGAGAGGAGAAGAGGAGGAGGAGGAGAGACGCACAGGAGCGTGAGATTAAAAATACTTGTGGAAGATGTTCAACAGATAAAAAAGAAGCTGAAAGGTGAAAAGAAGAGACTGCAGACAATTTTTCAACCACATGCAGCGCAGCGTCCTGAAAGAGGACACCCTGAACCTTCCCACAATTCCTCTCTTGTTTATTTCAATTTAATCAGGCGTCCAGTGAGAAGATTCATTAGAACAAACAAGTTCAGGACCTGAGCCAAAAATGTGCTTTGATGTTTGTCAGCAAACAAGCAGATTAGTGTTTCAGGGAGGTTCAATGTTCCCTCTGAAAATTAGATTTCTGTTGGTTGAAGGCGAGAACAGGCTGTGTGATGTGCAGAGGTGTAGTATCGACAGAGCTGTAGTAAACACGGCTGAAGCACAGTGGCAGATTGTCATTTAAAAAGCTGGAATTGGTTGAGCATTTCTCCATATGTCAACTATTAATTATCTTTTTTGTGAATCAAGGTATTGAAGTTGGTTGCATCAGGTAATGCTAAGGCCTTGGTTCAGTATTTTGCACCCAAAAAATTAAAGTATGAAGATTTTTAAACAAATCTTTTTCCCTTTTGTCACTTTCTTTGCAGAATTTATCACATGATTTATAACAACTGTTCCACTATATATGTATCCAGCCATCATTTGCATTTGGTTAGTTCTGATCTAAACTCAGTAACTTCATTTACATATATATATATTTTTTTAACGGATGAAATTATGTCCCGGTAAGAAGAGAAACAGCTTTGTAATGTGACGTCATGGGGCTAGCAGAGGCATGCACTGCTGTTTCCTTGTGGTCTAAGGTTGATTTGCGGTTTTAATTTCTCCCACTGAGCAATTTACTTAAATCATTTGAAAACCAAAAACATGATAAAGGAAGTCACAGCTGGATGTGTTTGAGTTTGTCTTAGTGGACACAGGAAGCTTAGCCTTCTTGACCTGTTCTTAGCATCAGCACCTTGGACACTAAACCTTCAGGCCAACAAGGGCTTTGGTCAAAACTCTAAGCCCAGAATAGAGCCCTCTTTATGGGGGCTTTCAGCTGACATCTGGCCTCTCTCCTGAAAGTTGCGTGGATGAATCAGACCATCCACCTACACGACCCAGTTGAGTTAAATCACTCAGCTCTGGGAGACACACAGGGGACATATGAGTCACACACACATGCACATTCAGAGTTACACAATGATGTGCCGTAAAAACTGATGTTCAAACAAGCATGGCCTGAAGTGGAAACTGATTTCACATTTGGGAAAACAATCACCCAGAGGCATCGAGAGCCGCTACATTTGATCTGTAACAAAACAAAGTCCTCTCCTCGTGATGACAAGCTTGAACAGAACACTTGATTTCTTCCCGGGCTTTAGGCTTCTTCAGAAGACTATTTTTTCATATACTTTCCATATAATTTTGGAGCTCAAAGAGGGGAAAAGTACATCTGTAAAACACTTGGTCAGAATATAGAGAGCAGGGGTGACAGAGGAGAGGAGAGGGAGCAGCTGTTGCTGACACTGAAGAAGAAAGACACCTCGCTGTCCTGAGGTAAACAACACAACACACACCGGTAATTGAGCAGCCATCGTCATGACTACATCAATGCTGTACATCATGTCCAACCCCAAGCAGAGATACAGAACAGGAGAGAGAGAAACAAAAATAATTAGGTTCAATTATCCTGTTTATAGGAAGACCCAGGAGTCAAAAGGTTTTTAAATTTAGCCTTTTCCTTTCTTTCTAAACGTTTTATTCATTCAGCTCCTCTCGACTGAACTCCAGCTGGACACAACTCATCCACTTTCATGAGCATGTCAACCTCTTTTTAGAGTTGTTCAAACTGTCATGTGACCTGCAGGTAAAACTACAGCTTTCTAAACTCAAGTCAATCTTGATATTGCTCATATAAGACAGTATAAACGTCTGCATAACATAAGCATCAGTGAATAATTCAAAGCATGGTAATTAATGCTAATAGATGCTGATAAAAACAAAAGGCTGCTTTCAGCTTCATACCTGGGTGTAGGAGACTTCCCTAAAGCCATTTAGCTGCAGTATTGCTTTCACTTTGAACACATTCATTATGTAAATTGTTGCACAGCATTGCAGTATTTCGTATAAATTAGTTAAATGTTTGTGTGGTGACTTATAAAGCAACAAAATGTGTATCAAAGATTAAGACCTGAGATAAGACAAAAATCATTCATAAACCTAGGAAGGTGTAGCAGAGTTTGTCTGTTTCTTGTTCACCTATTTGGATTAAATCAATCAGTCTTTTAATTCACAGAACCAAATTATGAAAAATATTCTCTCAAGGAGCTTTTCAAAAACAGAAGGTTAGACCTGCTTTGAGAAGTGAGTATTATGCTTTTGTTAGTTCTGTCCCTCTGATGCCCCTGCAGAGACGAGTCCTTATTTTTCTCACACTGCTGTTTTAGTTTACATTTCTTTCAGCCTCTGTCTGAAACTCTTTAAGGACACAGTCACACTGGCCTTCCATACTGTGCCTAAGCACACCTCAACTTAATAGTCCAGCTCATTTGGTCACATTTTCTTGGTTTTTGCACACAGTTTGGGGGAGGTGTGTTTCAGCATGATACACTTCAGGCATGAGCACAAGCTTGTCCTCGCAGGAACATGGTGTTTAATCTTTGACATATAGTTGCTGCAATCGCTCCTCTTAACAATCATTTTAAACAATGGTGGGGGTACCAGAAGACTGTGTTGGTTCAAAATGACTCTACTGAGGCCAAAAAGTAAGTCAAGTTTTACTTAAGTGTTGTCTGTGTTCTGTTGACTGTGGTGAGACCACGTCTTGTACATAGATGCTTCATGATGATGTAGGCGAGTTATGCATGTGTCGTATTACAACATAAGTCTGGCTCATATTGGTGAAGTGTGACTGCTAACAGTACTGGCCAGCTGGGGAACGGCAATCGTGCTTGAACACTGCACAGTGTGTATGGTCTGTGTTACCATGCCTGGAGGCTCAACACACCCCCTTCCCTCTGATTGTCTGGGCAGAGTTATAAGCAGACATTGGCGTTTGAGGCCCAACCCTCCACACATTATGAACAGGGTAGGAGATACTTATGTGATTACCTGAGCACAACTTCAAATCACGCTAAATTGATTCATGGGTAAAAGGCCTGGGCCCTCTTCTGAGGTTATGTCACCACATGACCTTTCAAAATAAAAGAAATATTTATCCACATTTTGGGATTTAAAAAAAGTGAAGAAGTTTTATTTGTTGCCTAACTAACAAGAAGGGTAGGTGCTTTTTGATTGTGGATGCTGCAGCCCAGAAGAAACAGAGAGTTATAAAAAGGCAAACATCAACATAAGTGAGGAGGGGGAGGGACCCTGAGCCCCCCGCAGACAACAGCAGGACACGGCAGACCTTAAACACTTCTGATTGTCAAGTCAAATAAAGGTTGTCGCGCGCCGAGCCTATTGTCCAAACGCTGACCCCCACAGCCCCGCCCTCTCCTAAAAAACCTGCCTATCCACCATGCTTCACCCCTAAAACACACACGCACACACACACACACACACACACAGAGTTAAACTCTTGCCTTTGTGTCCAGCAACAGGAGGCGTGGTCGTTTTTTTCTACAGTTAATGAGTTAGCAGGGACACAAGGGCCAAGCGGAGGCACGGGTCATTCATTCATTTAGCCTTTAAGCCTCCTTAGATAACACCCCCACCCTGCCCCCGACACACACACTCATAAACACAGTTTAATAAGCACACAAAAGTAAACACTTACACACACACAAATCCACAGACTGATCCGAGCTCATTAAGAAACCTAATCCACTGCTCCTGCTCAGGTGGAAAAAATATGACAATTTAACTTTTGAAAGACAAACATAACTTTCACATCCACAAAATCATCATCTACACTTCAACAATAACACACACACACACACATACACACACACAGACAGGCACACACTCAGCCATACAGCTCTGGCGTCTAGTGGCACAATAGTTTCCCGTAGCAGCTGGTCAGCTGAAGCCACAGGAGTCACACACACACACACACACACACACACACACACACACACACACACACACACACACACACACACACACACATACACACACACACACACACACACAAACTTGAGGATGCAAAATGTACAAGCCCCTGCATGTCTAATGACGTGCCAAGACGACATAAGAACAAGAGAAAATGACTTGACTGGCCATCTGTGGCATGTGGAACATCTGCGCTAATCAATAACACACACACTCTCTCTCACACACGCACTTACACAATTACACACAGCGACATGCATGAGTACACGTATTAACCAGGACAGGGCTGTCTGTTTAAAGAGCCACTTTAATCTACTGTACACGTTTGCACTTAACCACTGGTACACAAAATCAGCAGATATGATATTTGACCAGCTCCAAGGGAAACTCATTTTGTTTGGTTTTAGTTTGACTGAAATACTGTAATCAAAGTTTTCCTCAATGTCTTCCTCTTGAGTCACCAGGGACCATGTGTTGCCATGTGTAAACATCTATGAGCATGTTGACACCCCAAACCTCAGTAAGCTGAGTTCTTGCAGTGACTCGAAGCTTGTGTGGCGGACTCCGCTCTGGAGTGTTTGCCTCGCTAAAACTATGCCTTTATACTAATGAGCAGTGCAACGGCTCTTTTCTGTTCTCCACCACATCCACTGCTCATTTGATCACAGGAAGTGATGCATCTCAAAATACAAGCCTGTCATGTTGGAGCTGGAGTTAATAAACGTTGAGCAGCAGTTGATCAGACTGCAGTAATCAATGATCAGACCTGTGCATCAGTGTAGACAGAGGACAGTGGACTGTGGAGCAACATTAGATTTGAAAAGCAAGAATAAATCAGAGTTATTGAGTTACATTTGAGCAGTTGTGAAGGCTCATTTTAGACAACTTCAGCAACAGACAACAGTCTGAACTGGACTGGACTCTTAGATGAAGTTGTATTTGACATATATACACAATGAATACAGCGCCCTCATACTATCAGGAGGAAATTTCTTTGTTTGTGGACATAACAATTTGATATCAATCTGAAAAGAAATGTCTAAAAAAATATTGATAAGCAGAAATTACAGGTTGTTTAAGGTACAGTGCGGACTTTCCGTTGGGGTTGATAGAATTGACACCTATGACTGGAATCTGTTTTTCCCAAACAAAGACTCTGTTTCCCATGAGTACCATCACCCACTGTTGTTAAGATGCAACTATTGCCAAGATGTGTTTGTTTTGAAGCAAATTAATGGAGAGCAGATTATCTTTTTGACAGTACTTTTTATGCTCAAGACTACTTCTTACAGGGTGCAAAATAATGAGGTAATGTTCAGTCTTGGTTATGTCCTACCAGAGCTCATCTACCAACTCCAACCTCACCAAGCAGAGCAAACATCATCTATTGTGAATATCCCAACTGCTGATCATGGGAAATAACATTTAGAAATAACTTATTTCTGTGCTGATAATCTTGTTTTAAATGGTTGGTTATGAACAAGCAAACGAATAAATAAATACTGAAGATCAAAGCATTCCTGTGTATCAAAATCATCAAATTATCAAGGTCATGGCATTTGTCAGTACCACTGATCTGACAGTGAAAAGAAAGAAATGTAACATTAGATATACATTCATATAGTCATTTCCTCAAGCATCTCTATTTTATGAGTAAATTGTCATCAGTATTTGCCAACACACTGACTTTAAAGGAATACTTACATGCAGAAAGTACAGTCTGTCACACAAACAGTGTCCAGTAAGTGAGGATTTAAAGGCACAAATGTGCAGGATTTGAAACATCCACTAATCAAAGAAACATGCAGAGACAGACAAAGAAATGTGATCAGTAAGAGTGGGAGACTCTCTTTCAGTTCCTGCAAAATCTTCTTGTTGCACAGAGTAAATGTGCAATGACAATCAAAAACTTTCAAGTAACCAATTACTGCTCTATTATCACAGCGTTTGTGCCCAAAGGCCAAAAATCTGGAATCTAAGATCAAACATTATATCTGATGTTTTTCTGCAGTGAGAATTAAAGTTATTGTGAATTGAAGTAATCAGTGCTTAGAAGTAATGTTGGTGTGGCACACATTTATCTGTGAAATGAATGCAAGGAGGTTTTTGTCTTTTAAGAAATGCTAATGATACTTCCTCTGCTAAATTGTTGTTTCAGGATTCAGAGACAGGGAAGCTTTATTTTCAATAAAAGACTTTACATGTGAATAATTTTCAATTTCCTCTCATTTGTAATTCTGAGGAAATACATACACACAGCGACAGGCACACAAGCACACACACACACACACACAATCAGCAATCATGCCTTCTTAAAGTGTGCAACTGCTTATAAAGACATCAGGGGTTGGTGGGGAGGAAGTGATTACACACACACACACACACACACACACACACACACACACACACACACAGAGGAGGACACACACCTCCCCCACTTCTGGGAAACACCTGCAGCCATGCTTGTTATTCTGGGGAACAGAACACAGTTCACACGTCCCTTAACCAATTACACCCTAGACTACTCTCTCTCCTTCTCTCGTTTACACACACGCACACATAAAGAGAGAGAGAGAGAGACACACACACACACACTACCTCCGACACTGCTTATCTGCGTTAACAAAACAGCGTGTATCTGAAGGTGAAGTCTCCAGTCTCCCTCTGTTCATTAGGATTTAATGAACTGAACTCTCGAGACAGTTCAGAGCGAACACACAGGCGTCTGCCTCAGTCCCACTAGTGTTCACTACTTTTTCTGGTACAGCCAAGAACGAGTGTTTAGTTTGTGGTTTATAATCATCTAAACCTGTAAAGGGAAGATTTTCTTTCTTGCAGCTGTTTGCTCTCTGACATAAACTGAGGTGGACTAACCTGTTGAGTTTCTCAGCTCCTGACCTCGCTGTGGCTCTGCTGAGGTCATTGTCACTAAAGTCCTGCATGGGGTTAAACCAGCTGTGCTTCAGTTCAGACAAAGCCACGCTATTATTTCTTTTTTGAGAAGACGTTTACACTCTGATGTTTTTGAGGTTGTAACAGCTGAGAGAGTTTCAACCTAAAGACAATTGACATCTTCAATCTGAGTCCCAGCTTTGTAAGTGAGGGAAAATTATTGAGTTAGTTATAACTTGCAGTATTACCTGTGTTTCAAGGGGCCAAGATAAAAAAAATTCATCATACAAGTGACTGAATACAACTACATGTCATTGGTTGCAGAGAGGTGAGTTTGAATCTCTTCATAAGCCAATCAGGATTCAAAAGTATGTTTATCTGCTGGATGTGCTTTTTCTGTGCATGCTCATCATCTTGACAAATGCAGTGGTGTAAGGTTGTTCTCCACTTACAGAGCCAAATTGGACACGAGAAGCACTTAAAGAGCCTCACAAAACAACAGATTTATTCAGTTGGGTACACTGTAAAATGTGATTTTTAACATTTGTTATTCTGGGATATTATTCTCTGTCAATATGACAAAAAATTACTGAAGTTTTTGTGATAACAATTATAAGTTGGCTTTGTCACAACCACAAAATATATATCTACTTGAAATTCAACGTAACGCCAAATCAGTAATACATGTCAACTTGAAAACCACTTCAGCTCCCTCCCAGCTGTTTAGTGAACCTAAAGCTTTCAAGTTATACCCAGAGTGCAGTAGATATGAGAGCCTGCTGTACATAGAAAAGTTGCACAATAGCACAGCCTGTCTGAGTCCTATGGCACCGTCAGGCTGAACGCCATGGTTTACGAAACTGAAGAGTTAAACTGGGATGAAAAAGATTTGTTATTCCACACAGCCACCTGAGGAAGTTAAGTCAGCTAACAAACATAAGTTCAATAAATGAAAACAAGTTAACACGATTTAAAAGTTAAGCTAAGTTGAAATGGATCAATTATTTCCAACAGCTACCTAAAGAAATCTAAATCAACCAAACTTCGATAAGGGTTGACACGAGACATCTTATACAATCAAGATAACTTCTGTTGATGTTGAGACAACAAAATTTATTTTTGACCTAACAGAGAATAAGGCAGGTGACATTTTACAGTGTAACATCTAATTTTTCATGTCACACAACTGTCCTGACTTACCATGTAAAATATATCCTCTATTAGAAAAGAAGAACTATCATCCCCATCTTCTTACTTAACTCACACACAAAACACACACATACACTCACTGACATATCTCATGCCTCCCACTATAACGGTCACCTCATTCAAGTGTCTTTCTAACAAAGCAGCGTCAGAGCTGATTGAATTCCTCCAGTAAGAATTTATACTCTGTCATCCAATGGATCCATAGCCAGACACACCAGGTTTGATTTATAGTCTACTAAAATACTACTCCTCTGTGTAACTGAGCAGAGCATCATAAATAATTCAGATCCTTCTCTTCTCATAGTGTGATTTTTCATCATCAAAACAAATTAATCAACCAAGTAAATCAAAGCACAGAGTCATGTAAATAATATACTAGAGTTCTCAGCTCTGAATTTTGACTGAAGAGAGCTGTGATCTTTTTATAATGACTCACACAATATTCATATTCTTATGACTCAAGTGGTGAGATCAGATTAGATAAGTAGGCAAAGACATGAAGATGAGAGAAAGAGCTGAGGGAGACAAGGAGAGATGGGGGGAAAAGGCAGAAAAGGGGAAAAAGAATGAGTGTGTGTGTGTGTGTGTGTGTGTGTGTGTGTGTGTAAGTAGGTGGTTGGGTGACCTATATGTGTCAGTGCAGTGTGTGAGACCCCAGGGCCACAGTTATATTTGGTGTTCACACATTAACTGAACCAGCAAGGACAGACACACACACACACACTTCAGGACCAGACTGAGGATTATTGTCATCATGTAAAGTCTCTGTTGTCATCACCTGAACAGTTTAAAAAAAATCAATTCCTACACAAAGAATCAACACATTTATTAAGTATTTTTATGTTCCTGACATCACATTTATCCTTACCACTCAAAATTATTAAAGTGAAAGATTTTATCCAATGTAAATATTTAAAAAGCTGTCAGCTGGGTTTATGAGTCCTCAGGCTTTTCAGCTTTACGACAGATCAAACAAGATAGTAAAGAAACAGCATGCACTGCTCCATCATGTTACGTTCACAGATAAAGTGAACACAGTGTGTATTTTCAATGAGCCTGAAAATACAAAATTTCAGTTTAGAAATTACTTTTAATTACTTTTAATCAATATGATCTTAACATTCAACAGAGTAGGGGCGCGGATGGCCTAGTGGATATGGCTGCGCACCATGAGGCATGCCCTCGAGCGGGCGGCCCGGGTTCGAATCCGACCTGTGGCCCATTTCCCGCATTTCACTCCCCACTCTCTCTCCCCTTTCCGACGCTATCCACTGTCCTCCTCTATCCAATAAAGGCACAAAGGCCAAAAAAATAACTTAAAAAAAAAAAATAACATTCAACAGAGTACTTTGCATGTTTAAAATATAAATATTTGCTATGAAATATCATAACCCTTTCAAAAAAAATATCATAGAATCAAACTCTGCTTTGAATAAGCACACAGTAATACTGTGTGAGTTGGTTCATAGCAGACAGTGGCTCAGTAATGGAGCATTAACCGTCTCCCCATAGGTTAGAGTATTACCTCCCTGAGAATGTTAAAAGAATGTTTTATTAAGGGGTACCAGGTACTAAATCTAAGGTAATATAAGGTAGGTTTTATTTCATGGTTTTCTCTCTGTGTGTTCTTTAATGAAGCGTGCAGAGGAAAGCTCTTATAACGTGACTGAAGGACAAAATCACATCACATGGAAGAGATCAGTTTATTAGAGCTGACCTGCATCACTCACACACTTTAACCTGTCAGCACAGGGTCAAGGCTGTACGTGTGTGTTTGAGTGTGTGCATGAGTGTGTCTTTAAATGTGTGTGTGTGTCTGAAGGTCACAGGCTGATGTGATTGTGTGGGTTTAATGTCCTTGACTCTTCTCTAATCTCTGCCTTGGCATTCAATTCTGACCTGCCATGCTCCACTGACCTCAGATTACAGTACACACAGGGGCAGAGCTCTAAAGACACACACACACACACACACACACACACTCATGGGATGATGCTGAGAACAGATTACCTTGTTCATATATTAGAAATGCAGTCAAGCATGCGTTGTAAAGATGCATCTTGAATCGCACACTTATGCTGAGCACACACAGTACACGACTTTGAACATGATTGGACCTTTGAAAATTCTTCATGGTGTCTGAAGTCAATTGTTATTGAGTGTTGCAAGGTTATTCATCCTTCATTCAACTCCTTTCTTATTCTTTAGTGGTGTAGGCAGAGAAGTTGTTGTTTTGTGTGCACAGATCACAAGTGTGAGAGGAACAAAATGAAAACATGATTTAAATATGATATTTTCCTCTCAGCCCCTTTAAAAATCTGTGGTATCTCACGTGAAATTTTGACCCAATGATGGACAGTGAAAAATAGCATTTAGAAATATATCTACACAGTTTACATGAGCAAGAATATTCAAGATTACATACAAAGTCCCCATAGGGCCTTTAAGTGTGGTGTTTGGGGTGCCTTAATTTTGAAAAAGTTTGATAAAGGATCTTAAAATCAAAACTTAGGTATCTTACTGTGACCTTTATCGTGCTGTAAATATTTCACTATGAGTTTTTAATAAGCATAAGGCTGAAGTTTTTGCTGAGTAGCACTGGAAAGACATCATAATGAGTGGGTGTGTGTCATCAGATCAGCCAAGTAGCTAAAACTTGACAGAAACAGCAAATGATCAAAAAGACCTGTGTGATTGTGTTGGATCTTGGTTGTTGAAAAGATGATGCTTGGATTGAAATTTTGTATTGAAAACTTAATTACTCAACTGAAAACTGGATTTCTAGTTTTCAGTACCTGTTTCAGACCTGAAGAATAAATCCTTCCAGGGGCTGTATATCATTTCATTTACTGAAAGCAGTTCACTGAACTGAATCTGAACACTGAAGACTAAACTGTGTACCCCTGACAGTTAAATAGTTTACCCATCAACACTGTAATATCATCTCTCATTCAGATTCACTGACCTTTTGCATTATGACTATGAACTTTATCAGGCTTTCTGCCACACCCTGATGAACAAATGCATCCACCTTCAAGTCAGTCTGTGTGTTTGTGTGTGTGTGTGTTTGTGTGTGTGTATGTGTATGCTTTCGCTCCACCTCATCTTGAATCCATTCCTGTCGCTCTGTGTTCTCTAACCTCCCCATCATCCTCCAACCAAACACAATTCTGTGTTCCCATTTTCCTCAGGAGAATGACCCTACAGGCGATTGGCCGTCCACACTGACCAGGATGTGGTCCTGTCCAATCAAATTAATGGGCGCTCTGGTCCGGCTGAATTAAGCGCTGAGATAACGAGGTCCGGCATAATTGGAGGGCCAGGACCACGAGAACAGACGGGTGACCTCTGAACAACTCGTCTGCTTTCATCTCTCATCTGCTCCTGCATTCATCTTTCACTCTCTCGCTCTCCCTCTCTCTCTCTTTCCTGCCTGTCTCTCCGTCTCTTTATTCTGCCCGTTTATTTGTCTCATTACGTGTTTCAGCCCTCCTGTGGATGCTGTCTGAGTAAAGACAATTAAGGATGAGAGCTTTCTGCATATTTACTCCGGGTGGTTAAACATTTCGTCAGCCTCAAATACTTCAAAAAGTTTGATGTGAGAGTTATCACAGCATTTCAGGGATAAAATGAAGTCAATGCACTGATCTGGTACCACCACCAATGAGTAGGGATGAAACCAAAGAAGCAAAATCAACATGTTCACACTCTGGTTCAAAAATGGTTCAGGTATATATCTCATTCTATCAGTACATGTTGTACAGGGGTTGAACTTTTTCTCAGCCCCTTATTTTCAAAGTCATTTAACTTGTGAGTACAGCCTGTATAAGGGCATGGGTGAGTGGGTTGACAGGTGGGCACCCTGTAGATGTCTGCAAAGAGGCTTAGGACTCGTCTCAAGCAAAGTTAGACTGAGCTCAGCTTTTTGATTACAGTGTGTGAAACAGACATCAGAAATCACAAACACTACATCCATATAGTCTCACAACCACACAGTTAATAAGATACAATTTCATACAATCTGTGATGCTACAAAATAAATCCTGCTTCTTTCAGTACATGAGGGGTTGAGTTTATTACAGCGTAAGGCAAATGATTGTGTCAAATCACTGTCACGTGGAACTTTTGTTTTCTTGATTTTACTGCCTTGTGTCAATCGACTGTATAATATAGGGGTATGGTTTCTCTGATGTTATCTGGTGTGTTAATGTCTTATTTCTGGTTAAAACAAAGTCGGACAGCTCTGAAACTTTGGCCATCAGGCCAGCAACAATGGCCCTTTCATCCTGTTAATTTTTCTGTTTTCAGTGTTTCTAGTGATGTGTTTGCCAACCAAGATTCATGGCATACTAGAAATATGTCCTACTGAATCAGCTCTTATCCCCCAACAATATGTCTGATTAGACATAAACAGGCTGATGTTTGTCCTGACTTTAAAACCAGTCTTTCTTTACATTAAAAAATAGGTCAGAATCAGCGTTAATTTGCCCAGTATGTGCCCGACTTAACACGAATATATTACAGTGCATCACAGATACCCATAAAATAATTAATAACTAAAGCTGGATTGAATCCAATGACCCTGTCTGCTCAATCCCCCCACTTCATACTGTCAGCCAATCTGTTCACCATCATACACCTTCAGGTGTTCACCAACTATGTCAGCACCCAGAAATCTTCTTACTGACACAGCCATGTTGCCTGAACAAGCTCAGTCTCCTTTTCCTCTACCTGAAGGTAAAAGCTCAAAAACAATCATTTTATGAATCTTTTTAACATCACATAGCTTACATGTTTATGATTTCTGTGTAATAAAATGAAGAACTCTTCATTTCCATCCAGCCTTAACCATCAAGACAAAATAGTTACTTTTTCAGACATGCTGATGTGGTTACTTTAATTTTGACAATTATAAGTTGTTTAACAAAAATATTTGTTGTCAAAGCTGATTTTAAATCTAATTTTGATGTTAAAATTATGGTGAGAGCTCAGTGGGTTATTAAGAAATAAAGACAAAAGCTCTAAAAATTCAATTTCCAGTGACAGACACAAAATCTCATCGAACACTGGAGGTCAGATACAGATGGTCTGTGATCTGATGGAGGAGGATAAAGGTATATTCAACTGATGAAAAGGTGCTACAGTTTATTATGAATCAAGGTTCAGGTTGAGGCATTTAAGCCCGAGATAAATAAAATCAAGAGGAACACAAGGATTATCAGTTTGAGCATGTAACCCAGAGTGAGCTCACACAGATTGTGATGACAGCTCAGTGCTGGAGGCCGGAATGACCGTCTGTCACTCACATCACTGACACACTCCCAGTGCACGTATGAATATATAATGCAGACTACATGAACACACACACACACACGCACACATACGCAGCAGTCCCCTGTGACTGACAACATGTCACTGCACATAAACCAGGGGAATAGATTAGTCATCACATTATTTGCTGAGTGAATGAAGCGACCTCTCTCCAAATTAGCTCAATGGCCTCTTTACAGAGAATGAGGCACTTCGGTGATCACGCTCAGGGCTTAAAACAGGATTAATCCTTGATTAATCACAGCTCATTGTTTAGCCTGCATGTAGACCTCGGTCATCAAGGCTATCTGGGTAACACTGTGGTCTTCATTCAGACACGATGTGTTCAATAACAAATGAGTCCAATAAAAATAGTTCAAGTTATGAAGATATGCAAAAAAAAAAGACATTAACATTGTAAGACTGAGAAAAGTTCACCTACATGAAGACTGAATGCTCTCACTAAAAGGATAAAAAGCTGTATGTCCTGGGTGAAGGTTTTACTTCTTTACCCACAAAGTCATTTTTTCAAAACTTGGAGTACTTGTCCAAATAAAGTACTAACTATTCCCTCCATCTCACTGCAAATTTATCCATCGACATAGTGTCCGTAATGTCAATCATTTGTTACAGTGTTGAAGCCTATTGTCAACAGGACCATGCTGGAAATGCTGAGCTGGACCCAGTCGTGTTTAGGTTTGAATGAGATAAAGAGGCTCTTTTTAGCCTCTCTACAGACAGCTACAGTACAGGGTGTCAACCTGTTGGCCATTTCAGTCACACTCATGTACAGGCAAAACCCCTGAGTTTGATATCGCTGCACAAAGGTGACACTAATAGAGGAATAAGCTATTCAGATCCAACTGCTTTTTGAACCAGGCTGTAAAAATGTTTAGTAGTGCTACAAATTTTGCCCTTTGTGGCTCAGGGTGGTTTCCAGTGTTTCTGCCCCCAACTTGCAGTAGACACTTTATCGACTGCAGTTTTTAGTACTTCCACAAAGGTTTCAGCATCAACACTGAAACACACAGAGTTGTGTGTTATATGGAAATAATGGCGTGCATTTTATGCCACTTCCGCTCCTCCTTCAAAATGAATAATTGTGTAATTGGTTGATGGTGCTTGTGAATGAAGCTGGTGTTTCATCAGTTTCTGTAATCTGACATTTTCTGAGCTTCTGGACTCTACAGAAGTTCGGCAAAGAGCCAGAGCTGCTGCTGCTGCTGCTGCTGCTGCTGCTTCACTACAGATGTGATGTGTTTTGTGTAGTTTTCAGGGTGAGTGCTCCAGCTCTGTACAGGCCACAGATGCTGAGAGAGTTCAGCTAACTCAGTTTATCCCACATTAAAAAAAAAAGCTCTGCCAAATTTAACAGAGCTCCATCTGTGAAGAGAAAAACACACGAACAGCAACATGAGGGGGAAACAATTATTCAGCTTTCCTCTGTGTTTTAGATACAAAAGAAGTATCTGCCTGGGTTTTAGTCAGCTCTCCTGCCAACACACACACACACACACACACACACACACACACACACACACACACACACACGACTCTGCAGTCCTCATTAGCTCTGTGTGTGTGCTTTTTTCTACTCCAGACCTGATCTGTCTGCCTGATTTCCTTTTCATTCAAAGTCGACACTGCTGTGATTTTTTTTTTCTTTTTTTTCGTATGTGTGTGTGTGTGTCTGTATCACGTCTGGGTTTTATTCAGACTGTATAATACTACATTTAACCAAACCAAAAGACTGTCTGCTGTGATTTGGAGTCTAAATTGCCCGTTATTAGAGTCAGTGTCATTCCTGGTCAGAAAATGACTCTCATTGATTCGTCTAAAAAGCTTCTGCTTTCTGTTAGCCTGCTCTGCAGCTGTTCTGTAGATAATTTCAAGGTTTCTTTCAGAAAAAAGGGGCCTGAATGCTCCTCAGATTACTTTGTGCTTGGCTGTGAAGAGTCTCACTGAAGGCAGCTCCTGGTTACAGGAGCCTGTCTGTCTGTCTGTCTGTCTGTCTGCTGCTATCATTTTTACCTTCATTCAACATACATGCCTCCCAGACAAAGCAACAATCACGTGTGTGTGGAAAATCAGCACTAGTCTGGTGAATTCTGTTGCAACATGCAATTTCAGACTTGTGAGTTTTGTCTATATACGGGCATGGCTGACCTGACTGACAGGTGGGTACCCTGTAGCTGTCTGCAAAGAGTCTAAAAACCTGCCTCCTTGCCTCAGCCTAACTCCAACAAAGCTAGTTTGAGTTCAGCATCTCCAAAATTGACCTGTCAGCAGAAGACGTCAAACTGTGTGCGACAAAAAAGGGCAAAGTCATCAAGTACATCCATGTTGACCAATTGTCAAGCTACCACTACACAAGACATCAAGTAGTGTTAACCTGCACTGGGGAAGAGATGCTGGTAGTAGAAGATATTACCATTACCATATTAATTTTAAAAAGGAAAGTAATAAAAACATCACACAAATAAGCATCAGTTATTTTATATCTATTCCACTTAAATGTGAGGTTTTTTGGTTTAATATTTAGTGTAAAGAAATGTGCGTTCTGATGCTTCATTTAAAATTTCAATGTTGCCCTGTTTAATTAAGCCCTGGTCACTCTAAATTCATAAGCAAAGTCTTTTCCATCTACTCATTATTCTAATGAAAACTACAAAGTGAGTCAAGCTGAGCATTTTTTCAAGATTTGATAAAATTTCCTTTAATTCTTCAAAATTGGATATGGAAACCATGACAAAGTTTATTCACTAAATATTTTTGATTGAATTGCAGGATTTTGACATGGCAAGGATAAAAGTTGATGAAAAAATAAAGGTGGTGCCACCAGCCACTGTGCCCTGCTGTCAGGTATCCCTTTGAGCTGTTCATACAAACATCAGTGTAACGTTAAAAATATTTCATCATCTTTTTCCAGTCAGGGAAGTCACCCCCTACTGGTGATATGAAGATAAAGCAAGTTTAAGACGTCAAGCGCTGGATGGTGTAAATGCTACCTCTCTCTGTAATAGAGATTATAAACAGTAAACTCACTCGTATTAGGCATCTTCCTGATGTCTGTTGTTTCTTTAATCCCTGATTTGTAGACTCATCACCTTTATCCCTTGTTTTCAACTCTTCATCTCCCTCCTCTAACCTCCCCCTGGCCTCCATATCTCATCTCTTCTGCAATCTGTTTCTTTTTAACAATCATCCTCCCCCATCATTTCATAATCTCCATGTCTTGTATTCATATTCTGAGACACCTCCTCCTCCCTTCCCCGCCTTGATTTGGTCATTTCTTACTCTCGATCGCTGCCCCCCATCCATCTCTCTGCCCTCCGTCCCTTCTGTCTGCTGCTGCTGTCTTTCTTAACCCACTTTCAAGGCCAAACAATAGAAACAATGGGGAGGGAGCCCCCGAGGCGATGGGAGGGGATGTCGATCGCAGAGCCAGTGTTAGCATCAAAAGACTGCACCCCACCAAGAGAGAGAGAGACAGAGACTGAGAGACAGAGGAAAACAGAGAGAGGGAGCACTGCTGCCCATCTGCTGAGGTGCTGAAAGGAAGGAGGGAGGAAAGGGAGGAGAGGAGGGGGAGAACAGAGGAGAGTGACAGACTGAAGAGACACAGTGAGGTGATAGTGTGTGTCCCTCTCTATTCCCACTCGAACACACTTTCCCTCTTATGGTCCACTCCACAGAAGCTCTACCACATACATGATGCAATAGAGTTCAGAAACGGGACACGAAACACTTCACTTCCCATCAGCCCCAGTTTCTGTTTCCATGGAGCTGAAGAAATGACACAGGAAGGAAGAACAGAGCTGTAACCTACTGCAGAGGTGTGGATGTGGTGTCATCAAAATCTTAAATTTCAAGGTAGAGAGATTGAAAGACATGGTTTCATCTATAGTTTTAAAAAATGTAACATTGCCATGGTCATCTTTTCCATTAAAACACAAAATACTTAAGTCATAGGATTCGTAAATGTGTTAAAAAAACTAAATTTTTAGGAATGTGCGGAAACTCCCAACCATACCGCTGAAACTTTATCCTGACCCCACCTGGACTTTTCTTGTGAGATCATTTCCAATGGAAGTTTTTGCTAGTTTAGTTTCTAGTTCTAGTTGGGGGCAGTGTCTGTTTCCTTTGTTTCTAGCACTACAAATGTAGGTATGTAAACTGAGTCCTTGCCGTACCACCACCACTTACCACCTGGTAACATCACCTGTTAAGAGACAATCAGTACGTTTACATGCACAAAGCACTACGACTCAGTTATACCTAAGGTCATAGCACAACTGCATAATTACAGCTGGGGATCTATTCTTACCTGCATATACACGCAGAACAACAGAAAGTGGACTTCTGGTCAAGAACATCTCACTCAGCTTTGATAGATTTGTTTCTTACATACTATACATGTTGATTCAATCCCAAATTCATCTGGGTGTTTGAATGTGGTGTTGCAGCACAGCAACCTTATTTATCATGGTCATCAACTTCCCCTCTCAGGTGAAATTTGCTGATGCTGAACTCTGATTTATGCCAAGACCTGCCGAATCCGAATCCTGCACATAAAAGTAAAGTGTGTCACATTTTCACTCAGATGACCAGACTAGACCTCCTGCTTGGTGTCTTACAGGCTCAGTGTCCTACTCTGTTTTGGGCTTTGGTTTGTAAATGAAATCTTAAATCAAGAATTTTTTGGTTTCTGCGCAACGTGGAAGGACACATCTGATTGGTTTGTTTACAAGGAGGAAGGTAAAAACAACAACAGTTTGAATGTCGGCCTCTTCAAACATACTGTATTGATGGCTTTTGCACACCTGAAAGAAATCAAGTCTTTTATCTTGGGTTTTTGTAATTGAAAAGGGAAAAGCTAATATGTAGCATGTAATCCAGGATGCCTACAGGGGGCGCCACAATTAACACTAACAGGAAGTTTGTTACAGCTTTACATAAACTGAGAAGGCAGTCGTTTTGAATTCTTTTTAAAATAAATTGAGGCACTTTATTTCAGTGTTATTCCCAGTCAGAAGCCAGAGGCTGTTTTAAAAAGTTATTCACACTTCATGTTTTACTGAAACAGCCGTTTTGAAATAATTTAAGGTAAAGCGTTTCTCAGTAAGTGTCTCTGAATGTTATCTGATGTGCAGTCTAGCTAACTCCAACAGATTTTTTTCAGCAGCATATTTATGTTGAATTTTTATTTTTCTTATACTACATCAGTCAAACTACTGTGACAGGTTTGAACAGATCTGCACAACATAATCTGTAGCAAAAACCTGTAGGGGTCCAAATACTGTTACCACTGTCCAGCTCTGTTAGCGCTAGCTCTCGTCAACAAAAAGCATTTCCACTTAATGACCATTTGAATTCTTGCATGTGGACAGCATCTTGTATGAAGCAATAACTTATTACTTGCAGAAAAAGGAGCATTGTCTCCTGTGACAACAAGCAGAGATGCAGCTACTCAGTCCTTTCCACACCACAGATGACAACCATCATGTGTTAACTTATGATTTTCTCATAAAAAACACAGTGAAAGTGAAGATGAAGAGAGGTTTACTTATCAAAACTAAAGTTTCTGGAATATGGACCCATCTTTTAACGCTTGCATGTGAACATTCAAAAAAACCCTAAATGATAGGAGCTGATCTGAGTTTCTCTTTGTTACACACGGAGCACATCACGCCAGTCTCTGTTAAGACCCACGCACACACTAAAGCGTACACATTCAATGCATTCACTGCTCACTTTATTTGCATTATGTGTCTCTGTCAAACGGCTGCATTGAACAGAGAGAAAGGAGCACAGTAGGTCTCAGGGCTCAGATGGATTGTGGGTATTGTCCTGTGTGTAGATTTGCATTGCCTGTTTGCGTGTGTGTGTGTGCATTGTGAGTGTATTGTATACGTACTGTAGCGTATCACCACAGTGGACTCCAGCACAGACCTACAGGCCACAGTAGACGTGGTGTCCAGACTTTTATCAACAGTTTGTCAAAGTTAACGGAGCCAGTAGAGTGGTCCAAGTGTTGATGTGGAAGTTCAGACTTTGACCATCAACAGATGACAAAGAAAAAAATTTTTGTTCAAATGTTTGGCAGATGTGGATAATTATTTTCACAAAACATAAAAACCAAACAATGAAGAGGCTCTAAAAGGTTCTGTGAGGACTTAATAAGTCATCTTGAAATAGTCTCACTTTAATATTTTTGCCTGTTTGTAATCCAGCATTTCAAATGAGATCATCAGTGCCAAAACTGTTTCTTTCTGAATGCCATTCCTCAGTATCTGTGGGGCCGGATTTTCTTGAGACAACAGGAATCCATTTAGGCTTCTTAAACTTAAAGTCTTTTTGATGAGACTACAGCGTTCATCATAGTATGGCTTTCACTTCAGTGAGAGGTGAGTTGGCCAAGTGAGTAGAGATGTCTGTGCTTTTTCTTGAAGTAATGTTTTCTTGAATTTGTTTTGTTGTAATGTTGGATACTGGAGCCAGACTATCAAAAAGAAAAAAACACTAAAGAGCAGAAGAAAGCTAAACAAGAGAGTGATAGAGCAGGGGCTGAAACACAGGTTGAGTTGTGAGATGTACAAAGTTTGATTGTTGGCACGTTTCAAAGAGTTGCGCAATGTAACAACAAATAACTACATCACTATGCATCCTGTAAAAAGTTGTCTTAAAGGAAAAGTAATGTTAAAAAGTTGATCTGCTCTGCATTCATTTGCTTCCAAAACAAACATACACACAAAAGGTGCAATCAACACCAACTGGAAAGTCCTTATAGAGACTTACATTTTTTATGTTACACTGAATTATTGTGACTGTGTTTATTGTTTTTCCACAAGAAAATTTCCAGTTGATATACTAGCCCTAAGTGTTCAACTCTTGTGCAGCTGAGTAATTTATTTAACTGGGACCATTCATACAACACATCTGCTGAGCCCGAGTTAGTGATGAAGCTAACTTCCATCTGTGGCTCCTGCGCAGGAACATCCAAAATCATATTAATCTCCAAGAATATCAATCTAATGAAGAGGGCCTGTCTCTCCTCAGGGACAAGACGTTTGATACAATAGGACACACACACGCATCTGCGCAACACATGTCTCTTTAATGGAGATGCAGATCTCTGACCTTTGACCTTACCCCATCAGCAGTCATCAACATGGCCTGTTAATGACCTCTGTGTGTCAATATGTGATTTAACAGATGACAATATTATGCACTTAAGACTGCAGCTCACAGTTTCAAACCCTTAAAGAAGATTTAAGATTAAGTCTGATTCTATGAGGCAACCACCAAAGCAGTGTTTTTGTGTTTTATCTCAAGTTCTTTGATGCACCTGAGATCTGGACACATGAAATCTGAAGTATTATATTATTTCCTGTAGGTGGTTGTCCTTTTTAGATGGTATACAAAATAAAACCCTAAATTTTCTGGGTCATAATTTCAAAACTACATGGAAATTTTAGAAAGTGCTTATCCATGGGAGTTAAATTATTCAGGAAAAATACTCTAAGAAATAACACATATATAATCAAAATGTCAATAAAAAACTTTTTTCTATGCAGAAGTTAAAGATGTGATGATAAACTGGGGTTAAATAAAGATTTTTACCACTGTAAATATTAGATCTATATCTACGTTTTCTGAAATAACAAAGATTAAATTTTTTTTTAGCATTTGTAGAGTCTTATATTACAAGACTATTAGAATTCTGCTGTTCTTTTTTGTTTTACTTTTTTGTTGCCCTGAGCCTCGACTAATTGCCTCACCTTGTTCAGAGAGAGGCTCCTGTTTCTGAACATTTGGGCTCAGGCTAATAGATGTCATAGGCTGGTTGAGATTAAGAAGCCTGTCAGATCAATCTTGGCAAAAAAGCTAAGAGCTGAGGATCTTTATCTGATTTAGGATCAGGTTTTGCAAATATAGGTCAGTAAAAGTTCTGTTTCTGAGGGTAACTCGATAAAAATGTCTCAAATCCACCTTGCTGTATCTCAGACTTCCTCACCACTCTTTGCCCTTGTCTCCATCCCTCGACCCTGGATATGTTCAGGTCACATTCACTAGGTCTCTCTTTTTTTAACCTGAGGTAATGAGTGTGGGGTTTTTTGTTTTTTTTTCTGTGTGTGTGTGTGTGTGTGTGTGTGTGTGTGTGTGTGTGTGTGTGTGTGTGTGTGTTTGCGACAAACCACACCCTTCCACTGCAGCTCTAAGGTGTCAGCTCCTCTCATATCAGGTATCAGACTGTTAACATTAACGCTATTGATCCAGCGATGGGTCAACTGTGATCAATAGAGCCTTCACAGCGGTGGGAAAGAGCTGCAGGGTGACTGCGGCGGGCTGTCTGCTCGTCCTCTGTGGACACGTTCAGGTGTTTCAGCTTCAGGACGAAGAAGAGCTTTTGTAGCTGACACTCCTCACCCAACAGACAGACGTGGTCAGTCAGCTGCAGGAAAACTCTGAGCAGTGACAGATGGGAAATACGGTGGGAAGAGGCCTGAAGGCATCCAGCTTTAGTTACACTCAGACAGGTTGCAGCAGACACGGAGGATCAGATTAAAACTCACTAATAGATGGAGGATTTTTTCAGGCAAGAAACTGCAGCCGTAATCCAGCTCGATCGAAACTGATCGATCATAATTTATTCAAACACATATTCCCCTTGGGAAATACTGTGTGCTCACTACTTGTCCCACAGAAAGTGTGACTTTGATGAGACAACACAAAAAAAGTTAGTTTTCCTCAACTCTGCTCATTTAACAGAAAGGTATTTAATCAGAAAATGAAACAAAAAAAACAGCAAAAGGTGCATGAGTTCAAAACATCTTAAAGAATATCATAATATAAAGGAAATTTTAACATTAATAGAGAACAGAAAAATGTAAACAACTTTTGTCACAACTCTTGAAATAATTGCTGCATAATAGAATAAGCAGTAGAAAATGAATGAATGAATAATCATAGGCAGGAATGGGGGAATAAACAGATCAAAGCCAAATTAAAGATGCCTCTCTGTTGCCCCCTGGAGGCTGGACTCTTCATTACACCCACAATACAGAATTAGATGAAAACTCTTCTATTAAACTCCTGCAGTTTTTTCAATTTGCTCTGATAAAATCTGGATCAAAAACTTAAAGACCAGTGTTCTAAATTTAACAATATTAATATAATAAACCTTTGATAGAGGGACTGGAGTTCAGAGACATTATTTTTCTTATTTTGAGAAAGTAAGGTGACTAGTGAATGGATAAGACCTCAGTATTTAGAGCTCATTCTTTAAACTCCACATTTTTCTCCATTTTAATTGAAAATCCTGATGATCCACACAGAATTTAAGACTCAAGTTAGTATCCAGGGAGATAACACTGATGTCATTGAGATTTTCACATCTAGACTTCTATTTTTTTTTCTGAAGAAAAAACCTCAACGTTGAGTTTTGGGAGGGAAATGGTCAGTCTTAATGTGCTTTAGTGTTTTATTTTATACTTAAGCGCTTTTACACTTTTACACTGGGGTAACCCAATACATACAACATTGTTTAACTATGTAAGCATGGAGTCAATGTGAGCTTTAAATGTATTGATATTTCATGATACGTAGACTGATTTGGATCATGACTGAGTGCAACAGTTTGAGTTCCCTGCTGAGTCGTAATGAGTGGTTGTTGCTTTATGTCACGCAGGGAGGCCAAAGAGAACAAAGAGAGGAGGGACGAGCTGAGAGAGGGACAGATTTTCTCTCAGCTGAAGGTGATAAAAGTGGACGGAGTCACTTACAGATTAACCATGCAGGCTTTGTAATGAGGTTCATTTCCTCTGCACGACCACAGCATCTGCTTCCTCCTCATAGCCAGGAGCTGTCTTCAGTCATCACTGAGACGGACAGACACACACACACACACACGACCAACTGAGATGAAAGGAAAAGATACAAATGACCCAATGGGACCTTATGATGCCAGTTAGGAGCGGAGGCTTTAAAGGTCACACAGATTCAACCCTCTTCATTTTTCAGCTGCATACCTGTCATCACACCTGTCATCAGCCTGTTAGCTCCACAATATGTTCACATACAAGCTCTGATACTCCAGCTGTCTGACACAAGTCTGCCCCTTCTTAAATTTGCACAGTTTGGGACAAAGATGAGGGTACTTGCAAGTGAAGGTGTTGTAGCTTTTTGTCAGGAGACTAAAATCAGCCTTAGGTCCAACTTTTAAGAGTCAGGGTATGTTAGTAAACCCAACATGCCTTCTGCTATCATTGGGCATGAGGCTCTCCATTGATGCTACTGAGGTCACATCTATGCTTCATACAGTCTGACTGTGATACAGAGCAGTTATTCCTGAAGTCAGATGATACCAAGCCTTAAATCAAAGCTGCATTTACATTCAAGTGGTGAAATGGGAGGTATGTGGAAACAGTTTTTAATTTCACGAATTGAATAAAAAAAATGTTCCACTCTGCAAGAAGTCAGAGTGAAAAGGTGAAGTACAAGTTGACAAAAACCAAAACATTTTAGTCTAACTTGAGTCGGTTATCAGTGCCAAAATAGGTTACTTCTAAGGGCCGTCTCTCAGCTTCCCAATCCTGAAAATGGGTTGTTGATGTACTTTCAAATAAACATCATGAGGGTGAGTGAATCATTCAGAATCATGAAGAGAGACACAGAACAGGATGCATCAAAACATCTGAGGCTGAAGAGGAATGATTTTCAAGACAAGAACGGTGACAAATTTCTACAGATCATACATGATGTTGGTATAAGTGCAAAAATTATTAGAGTTTTGGTCTATTTTGTCTACGATCATGTTAACATTACACTGTGCAACTGATGCGAAGTCCTTCAGCCTGAGACTTATCCCTACAACTTAACTCAACACAACCCCGAAGAACAACCAACTTAGAAAAATTTAAGGAGCATACTTTGGGAAACTTTTTGGAGTGCATGTGTAAAAGAGGATTAGATGTGCAGAGAAAAGTGCATGTAATCATAACTGAACTCATGATGAGGATGATAAATGAGAAAACAAAACAAAGGTTTGAATAAAGATCAAAGTTAATCAGAGGACTTTTAGCATGCATGAAGCGCTCTGTAGAAAGTCATCACAGCAAAGTTTCTCCTACTTTTTTGTCCTTATCACAGCTGAAAAGGCCACGTGTCAGTGCTGCACTACATGCATATGCATGACCGACTGTTGTCATGCTGCAAGGCACACACAAACACCCTCATAAACGCAGAAACAGAGGAGAAGACGACAGAAGAACACGTGCAAAAATAGCCTCAAATCTGTCAGGATTCTTCCATGTTAAACAGGAGCTAAACTGAGGCTTCATGAGAGACATTCAATAAGAAAAGAAAAAACCATGAACTTCACCTTTTAGTCGAGAATAAGTGAATTAGACTTTTAGTAAGTGCAGAAAAATATAGTGAACAATAATAAGTCTGAGCTTTCTGGAAAAAAGACATGATAACAAATCAGGCATTAACTCAATAATCACCCTGATAAATTGAATCCAGACATGAGTCTTTCCACACACAGAAGATCAGATCTGCTGACTGTTTTAATCTGAAGCTCACAGCAGCTACATTTAGAAAGCTGCCTGAGGAGGTATGAATCGACTGAGCAGAGATGTGACCTTTGTCTTCTATCTCTCCTCATCACTCCTCTTTCTGTCTCCTCCAGCGTAGCTCTGAAACATGAAGCCAAAACTGGAAGATCTAAAAACAGGTCTGGTCTAGTAAGTGAGTTTCATCACTGATATGATTCTGTTTGACTGACGGAGGGAATAGTTCACATCTTCAGCCTCTGATTATCTCATTACAGCTCGGTGATACAAATGAGATATGATGCATCAACTAAAAAAAATCATGGTTTTTCTTAGATCTGAGGAAATTTACATGTTGGTAGATCTAAACTGCACAGCCTTTGGCCAGTTTTTTCTGCAAACCTCCAGGCTGCTATATGTTCACTTTGAGGAACAGAACAGAAATGGGAATATTTAACGTTATCGAGTCGTCAGGTTGTAGATTGAAATGCCCCCTTACCCACCCCTCTTTGGTGAAGTGATGGTGGCCTTGAGGACAAATGCTGCTGTGATGAACATTAAGTTTGAATCAGTCACGTGACTTTTTCACTAGTTAGGGGAAAGACCAGCCATCGGTGCTGTTTAAGTTAGACACTGCAAAATCTGAAACCTAAGCAACTGATTAATTGATTAATTCTCATTTTAAGTAAAAACATCTTATTAGACTTGATATGAGGCAAAGTCACCTGACAAGACCAGAAAATGTCTAATTCTCAATACTGAAAAAAATCCTACACACTGGTCAACTTCCTATAAAAGCCCATTTCCACCAGTTAAATATTAAAAAATGAAAAATTGGCTTTGTTGAGAAATTTTTTACCCATATCAGGTCTAAATTTTGAGATGAAGAGTCAAATTAAAAGTCAATTTCAGCCTTTTCACTCAAAATGTTGCCTTCTAACCTCCAAATTTTGACTTATTATGGGCCAACTACAATTCTCATCAAAAACAAGTTTCCATTTTTAACCATGTCAACGCCCACATTTTTTAACTGGGGGAAATGGGATTCCAAAACTACTAGAATAAAGAATTTACTGTGACATTTTAGTCATAAACCTTTTCTTGATTCTGTTTTTGTTTTTGGTTTGTTGGTTTGTTTGTTTAGCTAGAAAAAAGTCAGTGACTGAAATCAAGTTCTTTGTTCTGGAAGTTGGCCAATGTGCAAGAATTTTTCTCAGTTACTTTAAATTGAATTGTCTCTGTCCAACGCACATGCTCAAGAAGTAGATGTGCAAAGACTTTTGCTGTTCCTAATTCAAGACATCAAAAGACAACAATTACACCTGAATCAGTGGTAAGAGTAAAGAAAATCTACAAATTGGGCAAGGAAAATGTGCTTGTTTAGAATAATGAATAATGTCCTTGTTCATTAAACTGAACAAGCGTAATTGTCTTCATTCATTCATTTAATATTATTATGACTCCTTAAAAGCTATTCAGGCATTATTTTAATCTTTTTATATCTTGGGTTAAAGCACTTTTTCTGGACATATCAGGTGAATTTGGCTCATATTAAATCTGAAAATGCAACTTTTACTGGCATGAGACATAAAAATTTGCCTGGATTTCAGTTTCTGAAGCTAGCAGGTGGGTTTTTTTGTCGATTTTCATTTACCAACCATTGTCTTATAGTCACTTATACTGACACGATCAACTCCACATACTGATATAGCTTTATTTCACATTGCTTGGTTCACTGAGTGTCCTTCAGCAGCAGCTGGAGCTGGACGTGGGGAGCTTTTTCAACCCAAGGACAGACTAGTGGCTGTGCATTTAGATTTAATGTAATGAATAATGCTGAAGTGTTTGGCAGAGGTTGTGTTGTCCTCTCCAAGATTATTATGACACATGAACCACATCTCTATTTCACCTTCTGCCTTGGTAAAAAAAAAAAAAATCCTTAACCTCCTCATAAGCTCAGCCATATCAACAGATAACTCAGTAACCAGCTAGAAATTTAATTTCGTCAAGACGACTGAGATATATTTGTGATTGAACCTTAAATATGACAACAATGGTATAAGCTCAGAACCAGGGTTTGATCTCCACCCCTCTTTGGACCTCAAAAACTGTTTTCAGGACTCTCATCCTACTTCCTCAAACCCATGAAGCCCTAACAGATGTCAGCTCTCCATGACAACATTGTTCGGTGGCAGATTTTCATTTGTGATAATCATTTTTCTGTGTTTAGTAAGTGTTAGAACAAAGCAGCTTTAATCACACAGTCCAAGAGGAGTCATTCTGTCAGACACTCCTCTCTGTTTTCGCTCCATCCAGCTGGTGGTCTCAGTGGAAACCGAGGCCTGGAGCAGTACCAGACTCTCCCCTCCTTCTCTCCCTCTGTTCTCTCCCTCCCTCTATTTATCCTCTCCACCTGGCAGTCAGCCAGACACCGCTGTGCCACCGGCCTTCACTCCAGACACTCACAAGCTTTGTTTTTACCGTTTCCATCCTTCCAGCTTCATGTCTCCTCCTCATCCCTCCCTCTCTCTCTCACTCCTCTCTCCTCCATCTCTCCTCTTATCTCCCTCCCTGCCTCTGTTCTGCTTCTCCCATCCCTCTGTGCCCTCTGAGGAAACAGAAGCTGGAGGTTTAAAAATAGAAGATGCTGAAAAGGAAAAATTGATGGACACATGAAGAAGCAGCCCAGGTAACCTGAGAGGAACCGCAGACGAACGAGAGATAGAAGGAAAAAGGTTTGCCATCGACAAGACGCCGCAGGGGGGGTTGATGTATAGTGCATGCAGGAGGGAAGAGTCAGAAAGACAGAGATGAAGACGCACCTGTCTGAACATCAGGAGGGTTCCTGTTACAGTTTTATGTTTCAGATAAAGAGATAAAGTCTATAAAGTGACTTCATTTGATCTGCACCAAAACAGAACCTCAAAACTCTTCATTCAGTGTTATTCAGACTTATCAGACTTGGTCTGCTGTCCAAGAGGTGACAGAAGGGATGCAGATACTAGAGTATATCTGATAACAACCATCAGTTTCCACCACAGCTGTGGTTATAACTGTAATTCAAGGTCACAGAGAAAATCTGTAAATATCCAGTTTTTTTTTTTCTTGAGAGAGGAGCAGGTACAAAAAACAGGTGTCTGACTCGAAGTACCGTGTCTGTGGAAACGCAGCACAAACCGAGTAGAGGCGAGTAGAGCAGGGCTCAGACGGGTCAGTAGAAAAGGGCCAATAATGGCCATCTTCACTGAAATCTCAAATTGCTTCCTTCTGCTTTCAGAGGCATTTGTAATGTCACCAGTTGATGTTTCAATATGTTGACGAATTTACTGAGTTTAACCTGGAAACAGCGCTCTGCACACAGAGCAATGAGGTGGTTGTGTATCAGAACGAAGGAATGCAAATACAAGATTTTATTTACATGATAAGCTGTCTAGCATTTTTTGTCCCTTGGCAGCAATTTACAGAAAAATGTATGAGTTAGGGGGTTTTCATGGAAAACCTGTTGTCTGACTTGGAGTCTGCTCTCATCTCTCTGTCTGCACCTCAGGCAGACTCACCTCAGGATGCTGACCTGTGGTTCAGACTACATCTGCACTCAGGTGAAACAGTAAAACTCAAGAGGACGTCTGCTTTGAAACCTACGCCAGGTTAATAACACACACACAAACACAAACATACCTGAACACACACAACATGCCAAGTGATCACAGTGATGCCAGTGGGCTTCCCTAAACCAGAATTAATTCACCCATCACTGGGCACCGCCCCATCTTACCCACAATCCACCTGGGCTGGCTGAGTCCCATCTGCACTGGCGGCTCCATTTGGCTGAGTGTGAGCCAGGAGAGGGATCACTGGGAAAGCAGCCATATGGCTCCTGCTGCTGCTCTATACGACACAACATACACACG
>RPOG01003785.1:40165-56025 GCA_008086565.1 Thalassoma bifasciatum | reverse complement strand
CGGAAGTCATACGCCCAGTTGATACCAGCTGACAGGCTGATGTTTGAGTCACACCTCTCCACTTAACCAATCACAGCTCGCCGTCAACCAACAAGGCGGTGTATTTAAACATGTCTACATTCACAACTATTCCTGCTACTGCTACGCACCACACTGCTGCGTCTCGAAGTCAAGGTACGAGAGTATTTGTTCTTTGCCGTCTGTGTGTCAAACTCACCATCTCATCCACCGAAATGTCTCAGCTGGATCCTTCGAGGACGGTTATATCAGTGAAACTCCAGATGAATTTGGGCCTGAGGCAAATCGCAGTATTCGCCGCAGCTCCCGGTCGGCAAGTATACAGCAGTCCATTATCCGGCTGGTCTTAAAGAGAATTGATCCTTCACACAGCGAGTCAGCAACAAAAAGCTTCTTAAAGTTTTTCAGGCCCACATTCACAGCCATGCTCAGGCTTCCTCTGTCTCCACCGCACCTTCCTCCGGCCAGAGGACAAGTCAAGAAGGAAAAATGCCCGCACACTGCTCCTAGCATTGAAGCTAGCGCCAGCATTAGCACGCCCGCTAAGAGAGCCCGGCTCAGACCAGCGTCGATATCCAGGACGAGGACCCGTGTTAACTGCTCTGGGAAAACTGCTCTGGCAATTATCCAAACCTCCCTCAGCGAGAAGGATGTCCGTCTCAAACTCCCAGAAAACCACTTCGTCGGCCTCCCTCAGAACCATGCACCCGGCCCGTATGCAGCGTCCCTGGATATCATGGCGACCATGACCAAGCTACATCACGCCGCAAAGGTCACTGGGAAATGCAGTCCCGGCAGCTCCAGCTGGAGCGTCGTTCTTCTCACCAGCTGCAGCGATCTCCCTCACCTCAGGGATCAAAGCCTGGCAGGTAACCACATTAACCTGATCCCTCTATGCTCATCTGAAATGTATCAGACAAATGTGTTGTTGACTGTGGGGAAGTCCAGTTGTGCTAAAAGTAATCATCTTCCGTAGCCGCAGCTCAAGTAGCACACTCCCCCGCCCATCCAGAAAACTCTCTAGCGCATGCGCGTTTTATCATACGAAGTGTAGTGTGCTTGACTTTCCGTCCGTTCCCCACCCGTTTCTTTCCTCGTTCTCCACCACATTAGAAATAAATAAATAAATTTAAAAATTAAAAAAAATATATATATCACAACAACGCTGTTCTAAGTCTAAAGCTTCAGTTTCATTCGCTCCGCCTATGCGCGGTCCGCCCCTCCCTTCCATAGTGAGTTGTCCCTGAAAGAAGGCGCTTAGCTGCCTGATGACAAACAGGAGCTTCACATAGCGTTTTTCAGACATCAAGGTTCTACAGCGTCACCACAAACGCATACAAACATCTAATAACAGAGCAAAAGAAAACGACAAACTGCAAAGTAATTGCAGGGAGGTGGGGAACCCACAAAAGACCCAAATGAAAGTCATATTCAGCTACCTTCAACTTAAGTTTAGGTTTTTTCAAGGGTAATTGGTCTTCATGGCGGTAGCTTCAGAGAACTGAAACATCCACATAACAAAGCCAGCGAATTGAATCAGAATCAATTTTAATTGCCAGGTGTGCTCGAACATACAAGTATCATATTATGGTATGCTGCGCTCTCTTGTACAAGGTATAGGTAAGGCATTGAAGGTTAAAAATTAAAATTAAAAAAAAAAAAAAAAAAAAAAAAAANTCATTTACATCCCAAATAACTGTAGTATGACCCCTTTTAGGATGCATGCTTGCATCATAGTTCTTCCAAGATCTACAGCATGCTTGCTGTAACACAAAGATGTCTATTTACATTGCACATAACTGTAGTATGACCCTCTAGGATGCATGCTGCATCATAGTCTTTCAAAGGTCTACAGCATGCTTGCTGTAACACATAGATATTATCTTTACATCTCATAACTGTAGATTGACCTGTTTTAGATGCTTGCCTGCATCAAGTATCTTCAAGGTCTTCAGCACGTCGCTGTACATAGGTTTTTCACTTTCATGTCACTCAACTGTAGTATGACCATTTTAGATGTCACCTCATCAAAGTACCTCTTGATGGTCTTCAGCATGCTTGCTGATACACATACGTTTTCTTACATTTCATTTAACTGTAGTATGACCGCTTAAATGCATGCTTGCATTCTACTACCTTTTACGGTCTGCAGCATGCTTGCTGTTTCACATAGAAATTCCACTGACATCACACTACTAATAGTATGACCTTTCTAGGATGCATGCTTGCATCATAGTCTTTCAAAGGTCTACAGCATGCTTGCTGTAACACATAGATATTTATTTACATCTTATATCTATAGATTGACCTGTTTTAGTTGCATGCCTGCATCAAGTATCTTCATGGTCTTCAGCACGTCGCTGTACATAGGTATTTCACTTTTATATCACTCAACTGTAGTATGACCATTTTTGATGTCATTTCATCAAAGTACCTCTTGATGGTCTTCAGCATGCTTGCTGATACACATACGTTTTCTTACATTTTATTTAACTGTAGTATGACCGCTTAAATGCATGCTTGCATTCTACTGCTTTTTATGGTCTGCAGCATGCTTGCTGTTTCACATAGAAATTCCACTGACATCACACTACTTATAGTATGACCTTTCTAGGATGCATGCTTGCATCATAGAGTTTTGAGGGCCTGCAGCATGCTTGCTGTTTCACATAGAGGTTTCACTGACATATCACACTACTCATAGTATGACCCTCTAGGATGCATGCTTGCATCATAGATTTTCAAAGGTCTGCAGCATGCTGCTGTAACATAGATATTTATTTACATCTTTTATCTATAGATTGACCTGTTTTAGATGATTGCCTGTGTCAAGTATCTTCAAGGTCTTCAGCACGTAGCTCTACGTAGGTGTTTCACTTTTATATCACTTAACTGTAGTATGACCATTTTAGATGCTACTTCAAAGTACCTCTGGATGGTCTTCAGCATGCTTGCTGTGTCACATAGATGTTTTACTGACATAAAACATTACTAATAGTATGACCTTTCTAGGATGCATGCTTGCATCATAGTGTTTTGAGGGTCTACAGCATGCTGCTGTAACACATACCTGTTTTAATCCTATGTCTTTTATTATAGCACGACCTGTTTTAGATGCTTGCCTGTGTCAAGTATCTTCATGGTCCACAGCATGCTTGCTGTTACACCTAGTCATAGATGTCCATATCATAAACTGTTACATGTCCTTCTAGGATTCAGGCTTGAATCATTGTTTTGGGGGTCTTCAGCATGCTTGCTGTAACACATTCATTTTATCCTTATATCACATAATGATAGAATGACCTTCAGGATGCATGCTTGCATCATTATCTCTATCAAAGGTCTCTAGCATGTAGCTGTAACACATAGCTAATTCTCTACTCATCACTTAACTCTAGTATGACCCGTTCTGGATGCATGCTGCATCTCTTAGCTTTGTTGGGTCCACAGCAGGCTTGCTGTCTCACATAACTTTATTCACTCAGCTCTAGCATGACCCATCTAGGATGCATGCTTGCATCATAGTTGTATTGCGTGTCTGCGGCAGGCATGCCACAGAAAACTTCTGAAGTTATGCTTAACTTGGTGTTGGCTCATTGGTTTTGGGGGATCTGCTTTGCACTCCCTGGAAAGCTTAAGCAGGCTGCTTGGCTAACCCAGGGAGTACTCTGAAACCAGAGCCGTAACGCCAATAATAACTGTATTCCATTTGGCAATAAATGGTTCAAAACTATGACGAGAGTGTACCTGAATGAAATGAAGCTCGCGTTAGTTCATGCAGGACACGGAAGTCATACGCTCAGCTGATACCAGCTGACAGGCTGATGTTTGAGTCACACCTCTCCACTTAACCAATCACAGCTCGCCGTCAACCAACAAGGCGGTGTATTTAAACATGTCTACATTCACAACTATTCCTGCTACTGCTACGCACCACACTGCTGCGTCTCGAAGTTACCGCCTCCACCCCAGCCTCCTCCTGTTAAGTTCTGTATACATGTATAATGTTCATGTATAATATTCATGTATAAAGTATGTGTCTTGTTCCCCAAGGGGGGGATCTGCTTTGCACTCCCTGGAAAGCTTAAGCAGGCTGCTTGGCTAACCCAGGGAGTACTCTGAAACCAGAGCTGTAACGCCAATAATAACTGTATTCCATTTGGCAATAAATGGTTCAAAACTATGACGAGAGTGTTCCTGAATGAACATTCGTTTGAAGAGCGCCTATTGGCATTTTAACACAGCCCTTTTAACTGACCAGGCTTTTAGAACTGCTTTTAGGTGTTTTTGGGAATCCCACAGAGAGAGCAGGCCTGCCTTCACTAACATACAACGGTGGTGGGATTTTGGTAAAACACAGACACATTAAAGCTAACTGTTCTGTTTCATCAGACAAAGACACATTACAGCAAACTGTTCATTTTCATCAGACATAGAAACATTACAGCTAACTGTTCTGTTTCATTAATCACAGACACATTACAGCTAACTGTTCTGTTTCATTAATCACAGACACATTACAGCTTACTGTTCTGTTTCATCAGACACAGAAACATTGCAGCTAACTGTTCTGTTTCATTAATCACAGACACATTACAGCTGACTGTTCTGTTTCATCAGACACAGACACATTACAGCTAACTGTTCTGTTTCATCATACACAGACACATTACAGCAAACTGTTCTGTTTCATTAATCACAGACACATTACCGCAAAAATTGTTCTGTTTCATAAATCACAGACACATTACAGCTAGCTGTTCTGTTTCATCAGACACAGACACATTACAGCTAACTGTTCTGTATCATTAATCACAGACACATTACAGCATACTGTTCTTTTTCATCAGACACAGACACAATACATCTAACTGTTCTGTTTTATTAATCACAGACACATCACAGCTTACTGTTCTGTTTCATCAGACACAGACACATTACAGCAAACTGTTCTGTTTCATTAATCACAGACACATTACAGCTAACTGTTCTGTTTCATTAATCACAGACACATTACAGCTAACTGGTCTGTTTCATTAATCACAAACACATTACAGCTACATATTCTGTTTCATTAATCACAGACACATTACAGCTAACTGTTCAGTTTCATTAATCACAGACACATTACAGCTAACTATTCTGTTAAATCAGACACAGACACATTACAGCTAACTGTTCTTTTTCATTAATCACAGACACATTACAGCTAACTGTTCTGTTTCATTAATCACAGACCCATTGCAGCTAACTGTGCTGTTTTTTAAATCACAGACACATTACATCTAACTGTTCTGTTTCATTAATCACAGACACATTACAGCTTACTGTTCTATTTCATTTATCACAGACATATTACAGCTAACTGTTCTGTTTCATTAATCACAGACACATTACAGCAAACTCTTCTGTTAAATCAGACACAGACACATTACAGCAAACTGTTCTGTTTCATTAATCACAGACACATTGCAGCTAGCTGTTATGTTTCATCAGTCACAGACACATTACACTTAACTGTTCTGTTTCATTAATCACAGACACATTACAGCGAACTATTCTGTTGAATCAGACACAGACACATTACTCTAAACTTTTCTGTTTCATCAGACACAGACAAATTACACTTAACTGTTCTGTTTCATTAGACACAGACACATTACAGCTAACTGTTCTGTTTCATTAATCACAGACACATTACAGCTAAATGTTCTTTTTTTTAAATCACAGACACATTACAGCTAACTGTTCTGTTTCATTAATCACAGACACATAACAGCTAACTATTCTGTTAAATCAGACACAGACACATTACAGGTAACTGTTCTGTTTCATTAATCACAGATTCATTGCATCTTACTGTTCTTTTTCATTAATCACAAGCACATTGCAGCTAGCTGTTCTTTTTTTTAAATCACAGACACATTACATCTAAATGTTCTGTTTCATTTATCACAGACACATTACAGCTTACTGTTCTGTTTCATTAATCACAGACACATTACAGCTAACTGCTCTTATTCATTAATCACAGACACATTGCAGCTAACTGTTCTGTTTCAATAATCACAGACACATTACAGCTAACTGTTCTGTTTCATTACTCACAGACACATTTCAGCGAAATATTCTGTTTAATCAGACACAGACACATTACAGCTGACTATTCTGTTTCATCAGACACAGACACAATACATCTTACTGTTCTGTTTTATTAATCACAGACACATTACAGCTAACTGTCCTGTTTCATCAGACACAGACAGATTGCAGCTAACTGTTCTGTTTCAGGAATCACAGACACATTACAGCAGACTATTCTGTTTCATCAGACACAGACACATTACAGCTAACTGTTCTGTTTCATTACTCACAGACACATTTCAGCGAAATATTCTGTTTAATCAGACACAGACACATTACAGCTGACTATTCTGTTTCATCAGACACAGACACAATACATCTTACTGTTCTGTTTTATTAATCACAGACACATTACAGCTAACTGTCCTGTTTCATCAGACACANACTGTTCTGTTTCAATAATCACAGACACATTACAGCTAACTGTTCTGTTTCATTACTCACAGACACATTTCAGCGAAATATTCTGTTTAATCAGACACAGACACATTACAGCTGACTATTCTGTTTCATCAGACACAGACACAATACATCTTACTGTTCTGTTTTATTAATCACAGACACATTACAGCTAACTGTCCTGTTTCATCAGACACATACACATTACAGCTGACTATTCTGTTTCATCAGACACAGACACAATACATCTTACTGTTCTGTTTCATTTATTACAGACACATTACAGCTACATGTTCTGTTTCATTGATCACATACACATTACAGCCAACTATTCTGTTTCACTCATCACAGACACATTACAGCTAATTTTTCTGTTTCATCAGACACAGACACATTACAGCTAACTGTTCTGTTTTTTAAATCACAGACACATTACAGCTGAATGTTCTGTTTTTTAAATCACAGACACATTACAGCAAACTGTTCTGTTTCATTAATCACAGACACATTACAGTGAAATTGTTCTGTTTCATAAATCACAGACACATTACAGCTAGCTGTTCTGTTTCATCAATCACAGACACATTACAGCTAACTGTTCTGTTTCATTAATCACAGACACATTACAGCAAACTGTTCTGTTTCAATAATCACAGACACATTGCAGCTAACTGTTCTGTTTTTTAAATCACAGACACATTACATCTAAATGTTCTGTTTCATTAATCACAGACACATTACAGCTTACTGTTCTGTTTCATTAATCACAGACACATTACAGCTAACTGTTCTGTTTCATTAATCACAGACACATTACAGCAAACTGTTCTGTTTCAATAATCACAGACACATTACAGCTAACTGTTCTGTTTCATTACTCACAGACACATTACAGCTAAGTATTCTGTTAAATCAGACACAGACACATTACAGCTTACTGTTCTGTTTCATTAATCACAGACACATTACAGCTAACTGTTCTGTTTCAATGATCACAGACACATTACAGCTAACTGTTCTGTTTCATTACTCACAGACACATTACAGCAAACTCTTCGGTTTCATCAGACACAGACACATTACTCTAAACTTTTCTGTTTCATCAGACACAGACAAATTACACTTAACTGTTCTGTTTCATTAGACACAGACACATTACAGCTAACTGTTCTGTTTCATTAATCACAGACACATTACAGCAAACTCTTCCGTTTCATCAGACACAGACACATTACAGCAAACTGATCTGTTTCATTAATCACAGACACAATACAGCTTACTGTTCTGTTTCATTAATCACAGACACATTGCAGCTAGCTGGTATGTTTCATCAGACACAGACACATTGCTGCAAACTGTTCTGTTTCATCAGTCACAGACACATTACACTTAACTGTTCTGTTTCATTTATCACAGACACATTACAGCGAACCATTCTGTTTCATTAATCACAGACACATTACAGCTAACTGTTCTGTTTCATCAGATACAGACACATTACAGCTAACTGTTCTGTTTCAGGAATCACAGACACATTACAGCAGACTGTTCTGTTTCATCAGACACAGACACATCGCAGCAAACTGGTCTATTTCATCATACACAGACACATTACAGCAATCTGTTCTGTTTCATTTATCACAGACACATTACAGCTAACTGTTCTGTTTCATCAGACACAGACACATTACAGTTAACTTTTCTGTTTCATTAATCACAGACACATTACAGCTTACTGTTCTGTTTCATTTATCACAGACACATTACATCTAACTATTCTGTTTCATTAATCACAGACACATTACAGCAAACTGTTCTGTTTCATCAGACACAGACAACTTACAGCAAATGTTTCTCTTTCATTAATCTCAGACACAATACAGCTAACTGTTCTGCTTCATTAATCATAGACACAATACAGCTAACTGTGCTGTTTCATAAATCACAGACATATTACAGCAAACTTTTCTCTTTCATCAATGACAGACACATTACAGCAAACTGTTCTGTGTTATTAATCACAGACACATTACACTTAACTGTTCTGTTTCATTAATCACAGACACATTACAGCGAACTATTCTGTTTAATCAGACACAGACACATTACTCTAAACTTTTCTGTTTCATCAGACACAGACACAATTCAGCTAACTGTTCTGCTTGATTAATCAGAGACACATTGCAGCTAACTGTTCTTTTTCATTTATCACAGACACATGACAGCTAACTTTTCTCTTTCATTGATCACAGACAAATTACAACTGACTGTTCTGTTTCTTCAATCACAGACACATTACAGCTCACTTTTCTGCTTCTTTAATCACAGACACATTACAGCTAACTTTTCTGTTTCATCAGATACAGACACATTACAGCAAACTGTTCTGTTTCATAAATCACAGACACATTACAGCTAACTGTTCTGTTTCATTTATCACAGACACTTTACAGCTAACTGTTCTGTTTCATTAATCACAGACACTTCACAGCTACTTATTCTGATCATCAGACACAGACACATTACAGCAAACTGTTCTTTTTCATAAGTCACAGACAAATTACGGTAAAGTGTTCTGTTTCATTAATCACAGACACATTACAGCTAACTGTTCTGCTTCATTAATCACAGACACATCACAGCTAACTGTTCTCTTTCATTAATCACATACACAATACAGCTAACTGTTCTGTTTCATTAATCACATACACAATACAGCTAACTGTTCTGTTTCATTAATCACAGACACATTGCAGCAAACTGTTCTTTTTCATCAGACACAGACACATAACAGCAAACGTTTCTCTTCCATTAATCACAGACACAATACAGCTAACTGTTCTGTTTCATTAATCACATACACAATACAGCTACCTGTTCTTTTTCATTGATCACAGACAAATTACAACTAACTGTTCTGTTTCTTTAATCACAGACACATTACAGCTCACTTTTCTGCTTGTTTAATCACAGACACATTACAACTAACTTTTCTGTTTCATCAGATACAGACACATTACAGCAAACTGTTCTGTTTCATAAATCACAGACAAATTGCAGCTAACTGTTCTGTTTCATCAGACACAGACACATCACAGTTACTTATTCTGATCATCAGACACAGACACATTACAGTTACTTATTCTGATCATCAGACACAGACACATTACAGCAAACTGTTCTTTTTCATAAATCACAGACAAATTACAGTAAAGTGTTCTGTTTCATTAATCACAGACACATTGCAGCTAACTTTTCTATTTCATCAGACACAGACACAATACAGTTACTTATTCTGATCATCAGACACAGACACATTACAGCAAATTGTTCTTTTTCATAAATCACAGACAAATTACAGTAAAGTGTTCTGTTTCATTAATCACAGACACATTACAGCTAACTTTTCTGCTTCATTAATCAGAGACACATTGCAGCTTACTGTTCTTTTTCATTAATCACAGACACAATTCAGCTAACTGTTCTGCTTCATTAATCAGAGACACATTGCAGCTAACTGTTCTTTTTTATTAATCACAGACACATTACAGCTAACTTTTCTCTTTCATTGATCACAGACACATTACAGCTAACTTTTCTGTTTCATCAGATACAGACACATTACAGCTAACTGTTCTGTTTCATTAATCACAGACACAATATAGCTAACTGTTCTGTTTCATTAATCACTGACACATTACAGCTAACAGTTCTGTTTCATCAGACACAGACACATTGCAGCAAACTGCTCTTTTTCATCAGACACAAACACATTAAAGCAAACATTTCTCTTCCATAAATCACAGACACAATTCTGCTAACTGTCCTCTTTCATTGATCACAGACACATTACAGCTAAGTGTTCTGTTTCTTTAATCACAGACACATTACAGCTCACTTTTCTGCTTCATTAATCACTGATCTATTACAGCTAACTGTTCTGTTTCATCAGATACAGACAGATTACAGCAAACTGTTCTTTTTCATAAATCACAGACAAATTGCAGCTAACTATTCTGTTTCATTAATCACTGACACATTACAGCTAACTGTTCTGTTTCATCAGGCACAGACACATTACAGCTAACTGTTCTGCTTCAGCAGACACAGACACATTACAGCTTACTGTTCTGTTTCATTAATCACAGACACATTACAGCAAACTTTTCTCTTTCATCAATCACAGACACATTACAGCTAACTGTTCTGTTTCTTTAATCACAGACACAATACAGCTAACTGTTCTGCTTCAGCAGACACAGACACATTACAGCTAACTGTTCTGTTTCAATAATCACAGACACATTACAGCTAACTGTTCTTTTTCATTAATCACAGACACATTACAGCAAACTGTTCTGTTTCTTTAATCACAGACACATTAGAGCTAACTGTTCTGTTTCATTAATCACAGACACATTACAGCTAACTGTTCTTTTTCATTTATCACAGACACATGACAGCTACTTATTCTGATCATCAGACACAGACACATTACAGCTTCCTGTTTGGTTTCATTAATCACAGACACATTACAGCTAACTGTTCTGATTCATTAATCACAGATACAATACAGCTAACTGTTCTGTTTCAATAATCACAGACATATTGCAGCTAGCTTTTTTGTTTAATTTATCACAGACACATTACAGCTAACTGTTCTGTTTCATCAGATACAGACACATTACAGCAAACTGTTCTCTTTCATTAATCACAGACACATTATAGCTAACTGTTCTGTTTCATGAATCACAGACACATTATTGCTAACTTTTCTGTTTCATTAATCAAAGACACATTACAGCTAACTGTTCTGTTTCATCAGACACAGACACATTACAGCTTACTGTTATTTTTCATAGATCACAGACACATTTCAGCAAACTTTTCTCTTTCATCAATCACAGACACAATTCAGCAAACTCTTCTGTTTCATTAATCACAGACACAATTCAGCTAACTGGTCTTTTTCATTAATCACAGACACATTACAGCCAACGGTTCTGGTTCATTAATCCCACATACAATACAGCTAACTGTTCTGTATCATTGATCACAGACACATCACAGCTACTAATTCTGATCATCAGACACAGACACATTACAGCTAACTGTTCTGTTTCATTAATCACAGCTACATTTCAGCAAAGTGTTCGGTTTCATTAATGACAGATACAATACAGCTAACTGTTCTGTTTCATTAATCACAGACACATCACAGCTACTAATTCTGATCATCAGACACAGACACATTACAGCTTACTGTTGTGTTTCATTAATCACAGACATATTGCAGCTAGCTGTTTTGTTTAATTTATCACAGACACATTGCAGCTACCTGTTCTGTTTCATCAGACACAGACACATTACAGCCAACTGTTCTGTTTCATCAGACACAGACACATAACAGCGAACATTTCTCTTTCATTAATCAAAGACACATTACAGCTATTGGTTCTGTTTCATTAATCACAGACACATTACAGCAAACTGTTCTCTTTCATTAATCACAGACACATTATAGCTAACTTTTCTGTTTCATTAATCAAAGACACATTGAAGCTAACTGTTCTGTTTCATCAGACACAGACACATTACAGCAAACTGTTCTGTTTCATAAATCACAGACAAATCACAGTTTACTGTTCTGTTTCATTAATCACAGACACATTACAACTAACTGTTCTGTTAAATCAGACACAGAAAAATTACAGCTAACTGTTCTGTTTCCTGAATCACAGACACATTACAGCTAATTGTTCTGTTTCATGAAAAACAGACACATTACAGCTAACTGTTCTGTTTTATCAGAAGCACACAAATTACAGCAAACTGTTCTGTTTCATGAATCACAGACACATTACAGCTCACTGTTCTGTTTCATCAGACAAAGACACATTACAATTAAATGTTTTGTTTCATTAATCACAGACACATTACAGCTAACTGTTCTGTTTCATCAGAGACAGACACAAAAAAGCTAACTGCTCTGTTTCATGAATCACAGACACATTACAGCTTACTGTTCTGTTTCATGAATCACAGACACATAACAGTAAACTTTTCTCTTTCATTAATCACAGACACATTACAGCTAACTGTTCTGCTTCATCAGATACAGACACATTACAGCTAACAGTTCTGTTTCATCAGACACATTACAGCAAACTTTTCTCTTTCATTGATCACAGACACATTACAGCTAACTGTTATGTTTCTTTAATCACAGACACATTACAGCTAACTGTAATGTTTTTTTAATAACAGACACAATACAGCTAACTGTTCTGTTTCATAAATCACAGACACATTACAGTAAACTTTTCTCTTTCATAAATCACAGACACAATACAGCTAACTGTTCTGCTTCATTAATCACAGACACATTACAGCTAACTGTTCTGTTTAATTAATCACAGACACATTAGAGCTAACTGTTCTGCTTCATTAATCACAGACACATTACAGCTAACTTTTCTCTTTCATAAATCACAGACACAATACAGCTAACTGTTCTCTTTCATTAATCACAGACACATTACAGCTAACTGTTCTCTTTCATTAATCACAGACACAAAACAGCTAACTGTTCTGTTTCATTAATCACAGACACATTACAGCTAACTGTTCTTTTTCATAAATCACAGACAAATTGCAGCTAACTATTCTGTTTCATTAATCACTGACACATTACAGCTAACTGTTCTGTTTCATCAGGCACAGACACATTACAGCAAACTGTTTTGTTTCATCAGACACAGACACATTGCAGCAAACTTTTCTTTTTCATCAGACACAAACACATTAGAGCAAACATTTCTCTTCCATTAATCACAGACACAATTCAGCTAACTGTTCTCTTTCATTGATCACAGACACATTACAGCTCACTTTTGTGCTTCATTAATCACTGATCTATTACAGCTAACTGTTCTGTTTCATCAGACACAGACACATAACAGCTTACTTTTCTGTATCATTAATCACAGACACATTACAGCAAACTTTTCTCTTTCATCAATCACAGACACATTACAGCAAACTGTTCTGTTTCATTAATCACAGACACAATACAGCTAACTGTTCTGTTTCATCAGACACAGACACATCACAGTTACTTATTCTGATCATCAGACACAGACACATTACAGCTAACTGTTCTGTTTCATTAATCACAGACATATTAGAGCTAACTGTTCTGCTTCATTAATCACAGACACATTACAGCTAACTGTTCTGTTTCTTTAATCACAGACACATTAGAGCTAACTGTTCTGCTTCATTAATCACAGACACATTACAGCAAACTGTTCTGTTTCATTAATCACAGACACAATACAGCTAACTGTTCTGTTTCATCAGACACAGACACATCACAGTTACTTATTCTGATCATCAGACACAGACACATTACAGCTAACTGTTCTGTTTCATTAATCACAGACACATTACAGCTAACTGTTCTGCTTCATTAATCACAGACACAATACAGCTAACTGTTCTGTTTCATCAGACACAGACACATCACAGTTACTTATTCTGATCATCAGACACAGACACATTACAGCAAACTGTTCTGTTTCATTAATCACAGACACAATACAGCCAACCGTTCTGTTTCATTCGACACAGACACAAAAAAGCTAACTGATCTGTTTCATGAATCACAGACACAAAAAAGCTAACTGATCTGTTTCATGAATCACAGACACATTAGAGCTAACTGTTCTGCTTCATTAATCACAGACACATTACAGCAAACTGTTCTGTTTCATTAATCACAGACACATTATAGCTAACTTTTCTGTTTCATTAATCACAGACACATTATAGCTAACTTTTCTGTTTCATTAATCAAAGACACATTGAAGCTAACTGATCTGTTTCATCAGACACAGACACATTGCAGCTAACTGTTCTGTTTCATCAGACACAGACACATTACAGCTAACTGTTCTGTTTCATATATCACAGACAAATCACAGTTTACTGTTCTGTTTCATTAATCACAGACACATAACAGCTAACCTGATCTTTTAAATCAGACACAGAAAAATTACAGCTAACTGTTCTGTTTACTGAATCACAGACACATTACACCTAACTGTTCTGTTTCATGAAAAGCAGACACATTACAGCTAACTGTTCTGTTTCATTAATCACAGACAAATTGCAGCTAACTATTCTGTTTCATTAATCACTGACACATTACAGCTAACTGTTCTGTTTCATCAGACACAGACACATTACAGCTAACTGTTCTGCTTCATCAGACACAGACACATTACAGCTTACTTTTCTGTTTCATTAATCACAGACACATTACAGCAAACTTTTCTCTTTCATCAATCACAGACACATGACAGCTAACTGTTCTGTTTCACTAATCACACACACATCACAGCTACTTATTCTGATCATCAGACACAGACACATTACAGCTAATTGTTCTGTTTCTTTAATCACAGACACATTACAGCAAACTGTTCTGTTTCATTAATCACAGACACAATACAGCTAACTGTTCTGTTTCATCAGACACAGACACATCACAGTTACTTATTCTGATCATCAGACACAGACACATTACAGCAAACTGTTCTGTTTCATTAATCACAGACACATTACAGCAAACTGTTCTGTTTCATTAATCACAGACACAATACAGCTAACTGTTCTGTTTCATCAGACACAGACACATCACAGTTACTTATTCTGATCATCAGACACAGACACATTACAGCAAACTGTTCTGTTTCATTAATCACAGACACATTACAGCTAACTGTTCTGCTTCATTGATCACAGACACATTACAGCTAACTGTTCTGTTTCTTTAATCACAGACACATTAGAGCTAACTGTTCTGCTTCATTAATCACAGACACATTACAGCTAACTGTTCTGTTTCTTTAATCACAGACACATTAGAGCTAACTGTTCTGCTTCATTAATCACAGACACATTACAGCAAACTGTTCTGTTTCATTAATCACAGACACATTACAGCTAACTGTTCTGTTTCATTGATCACAGACACATTACAGCTAACTGTTCTGTTTCATTAATCACAGACACAATACAGCCAACCGTTCTGTTTCATTCGACACAGACACAAAAAAGCTAACTGATCTGTTTCATGAATCACAGACACAAAAAAGCTAACTGATCTGTTTCATGAATCACAGACACATTAGAGCTAACTGTTCTGCTTCATTAATCACAGACACATTACAGCAAACTGTTCTGTTTCATTAATCACAGACACATTATAGCTAACTTTTCTGTTTCATTAATCA
>RPOG01003785.1:28932-38016 GCA_008086565.1 Thalassoma bifasciatum | reverse complement strand
ATCACAGACACATTACAGCTAACTGTTCTGTTTCATTAATCACAGACACAATACAGCCAACCGTTCTGTTTCATTCGACACAGACACAAAAAAGCTAACTGATCTGTTTCATGAATCACAGACACAAAAAAGCTAACTGATCTGTTTCATGAATCACAGACACATTAGAGCTAACTGTTCTGCTTCATTAATCACAGACACATTACAGCAAACTGTTCTGTTTCATTTATCACAGACACATTATAGCTAACTTTTCTGTTTCATTAATCACAGACACATTATAGCTAACTTTTCTGTTTCATTAATCAAAGACACATTGAAGCTAACTGATCTGTTTCATCAGACACAGACACATTGCAGCTAACTGTTCTGTTTCATCAGACACAGACACATTACAGCTAACTGTTCTGTTTCATAAATCACAGACAAATCACAGTTTACTGTTCTGTTTCATTAATCACAGACACATTACAGCTAACCTGATCTTTTAAATCAGACACAGAAAAATTACAGCTAACTGTTCTGTTTACTGAATCACAGACACATTACACCTAACTGTTCTGTTTCATGAAAAACAGACACATTACAGCTAACTGTTCTGTTTTATCAGACATATACATATAACAGCTAACTGTTCTGTTTCATCAGACACAGACACAAAAAAGCTAACTGATCTGTTTCATGAATCACAGACACATTACAGCTTACTGTTCTGTTTCATAAATCACAGACACATTACAGCTAACTGTTTTGTTTCATTATTCACAGACACATTACAGCGAACTGTTCTGTTTCATCAGACACAGACACATTACAGCTTACTGTTCTGTTTCATAAATCACAGACACATTTCAGTAAACTTTTCTCTTTCATTAATCACAGACACATTACAGCTAACTGTTCTGTTTAATAAATCACAGACACATTACAGCAAACTGTTCTGTTTAATTAATCACAGACACATTACAGCTAACTGTTCTGTTTCATTATTCACAGACACATTACAGCATCTGTTCTGTTTCATCAGACACAGACACAAAAAAGCTAACTGTTCTGTTTCATTAATCACAGACACATTACAGCTTACTGTTCTGTTTCATCAGACACAGACACAAAAAAGCTAACTGTTCTGTTTCATCAGACACAGACACATTGCAGCAAACTTTTCTCTTTCATTGGTCACAGACACATTACAGCTAACTGTTCTGTTTCATTGATCACAGACACATTACAGCTAACTGTTCTGTTTCATTAACCACAGACACATTACAGCTTACTGTTCTGTTTCATAAATCACAGACACATTACAGTAAACTTTTCTCTTTCATTAATCACAGACACATTACAGCAAACTGTTCTGCTTCATTAATCACAGACACATTACAGCTAACTGTTCTGTTTCATCAGACACAGACACATTGCAGCTAACTGTTCTGCTTCATTTATCACAGACACATTGAAGCTAACTGTTCTGTTTCATTTATCACAGACACATTATTGCTAACTTTTCTGTTTCATTAATCAAAGACACATTACAGCTAACTGTTCTGTTTCATCAGACACAGACACATTACAGCTAATTGTTCTTTTTCATTAATCACAGACACATTACAGCTAACTGCTCTGTTTCATCAGACACAGACACATTACAGCTTACTGTTCTTTTTCATAAATCACAGACACATTACAGCAAACTTTTCTCTTTCATCAATCACAGACACAATTCAGCTAACTGTTCTGTTTCTTTTATCACAGACACAATACAGCTAACTGTAATGTTTCTTCAATCACAGACACAATACAGCTTACTGTTCTGTTTCATTAATCACAGACACATTACAGCAAACTGTTCTGTTTAATTAATCGCAGACACATTACAGCTAACTGTTCTGTTTCATCAGACACAGACACAAAAAGGCTAACTGATCTCTTTCATTAATCACAGACACAAAACAGCTAACTGTTTTGTTTCATTAATCACAGACACATTACAGCTAACTGATCTCTTTCATCAATCACAGACACAATTCAGCTAACTCTTCTGTTTCATTAATCACAGACACAATTCAGCTAACTGGTCTTTTTCATTAATCACAGCTACATTTCAGCAAAGTGTTCGGTTTCATTAATGACAGATACAATACAGCTAACTGTTCTGTTTCATTAATCACAGACACATCACAGCTACTAATTCTGATCATCAGACACAGACACATTACAGCTTACTGTTGTGTTTCATTAATCACAGACATATTGCAGCTAGCTGTTTTGTTTCATTAATCACAGACACATTGCAGCTAGCTGCTTTGTTTCATCAGACACAGACACATTACAGCTAACTGTTCTGTTTCATCAGACACAGACACATTACAGCAAACATTTCTCTTTCATTAATCAAAGACACATTACAGCTATTGGTTCTGTTTCATTAATCACAGACACATTACAGCAAACTGTTCTCTTTCATTAATCACAGACACATAATAGCTAACTTTTCTGTTTCATTAATCAAAGACACATTGAAGCTAACTGTTCTGTTTCATCAGACACAGACACATTACAGCTTACTGTTCTATTTCAAAAATCACAGACAAATCACAGTTTACTGTTCTGTTTCATTAATCACAGACACATTACAGCTAACTGTTCTGTTAAATCAGACACAGACACATTACAGCTTACTGTTCTATTTCAAAAATCACAGACACATTACAGCTCACTTTTCTGCTTCATTAATCACTGATCTATTACAGCTAACTGTTCTGTTTCATGAAAAACAGACACATAACAGCTAATTGTTCTGTTTTATCAGACATATACAAATAACAGCTAACAGTTCTGTTAATTCAAAGCACACAAATTACAGCTAACTGTTCTGTTTCATGAATCACAGACACATTACAGCTCACTGTTCTGTTTCATCAGACACAGACACAAAAAAGCTAACTGCTCTGTTTCATTAATCACAGACACATTACAGCTAACTGTTCTGTTTCATCAGACACAGACACATTGCAGCAAACAGTTCTGTTTCATCAGACACATTACAGCAAACCTTTCTCTTTCATTGATCACAGACACATTACAGCTAACTGTTATGTTTCTTAAATCACAGACACATTACAGCTAACTGTAATGTTTCTTTAATCACAGACACAATACAGCTAACTGTTCTGTTTCATTCATCACAGACACATTACAGCTTACTGTTCTGTTTCATTAATCACAGACGCATTACAGCTAACTGTTCTCTTTCATTAATCACAGACACATTACAGCAAACTGTTCTGTTTCATTAATAACAGACACATTACAACTAACTGTTTTGTTTCATTAATCAAAGACACATTACAGCTAACTGTTCTGTTTCATCAGACACAGACACAAAAAAGCTAACTGATCTGTTTCATGAATCACAGACACATTACAGCAAACTTTTCTCTTTCATTAATCACAGAAACATTACAGCATACTGTTCTGTTTCATAAATCACAGACACATTACAGTAAACTTTTCTCTTTCATTAATCACAGACACATTACAGCTAACTGTTCTGCTTCATTAATCACAGACACATTACAGCTTACTGTTCTGTTTCATCAGACACAGACACATTACAGCTAACTGTTCTCTTTCATTAATCACAGACACAAAACAGCTAACTGTTTTGTTTCATTAATCACAGACACATTACAGGAAACTGTTCTCTTTCATTAATGACAGACACATTACAGCTAACTGTTCTGTTTCATCAGACACAGACACATTGCAGCTAACTGTTCTGCTTCATTTATCACAGACACATTGAAGCTAACTGTTCTGTTTCATTTATCACAGACACATTATTGCTTACTTTTCTGTTTCATTAATCAAAGACACATTACAGCTAACTGTTCTGTTTCATCAGACACAGACACATTACAGCTAACTGTTCTTTTTCATTAATCACAGACACATTACAGCTAACTGCTCTGTTTCATCAGACACAGACACATTACAGCTTACTGTTCTTTTTCATAAATCACAGACACATTACAGCAAACTTTTCTCTTTCATCAATCACAGACACAATTCAGCTAACTCTTCTGTTTCATTAATCACAGACACAATTCAGCTAACTGTTCTTTTTCATTAATCACAGACACATTACAGCCAACAGTTCTGGTTCATTAATCCCAGATAAAATACAGCTAACTGTTCTGTTTCATTAATCACAGACACATTACAGCTAACTGTTCTGCTTCATCAGACACAGACACATTACAGCTTACTGTTCTGTTTCATTAATCACAGCTACATTTCAGCAAAGTGTTCGGTTTCATTAATGACAGATACAATACAGCTAACTGTTCTGTTTCATTAATCACAGACACATCACAGCTACTAATTCTGATCATTAGACACAGACACATTACAGCTTACTGTTGTGTTTCATTAATCACAGACATATTGCAGCTAGCTGTTTTGTTTCATTAATCACAGACACATTGCAGCTAGCTGCTTTGTTTCATCAGACACAGACACATTACAGCAAACTTTTCTGTTTCATCAGACACAGACACATTACAGCAAACATTTCTCTTTCATTAATCAAAGACACATTACAGCTATTGGTTCTGTTTCATTAATCACAGACACATTACAGCAAACTGTTCTCTTTCATTAATCACAGACACATAATAGCTAACTTTTCTGTTTCATTAATCAAAGACACATTGAAGCTAACTGTTCTGTTTCATCAGACACAGACACATTACAGCTTACTGTTCTATTTCAAAAATCACAGACAAATCACAGTTTACTGTTCTGTTTCATTAATCACAGACACATTACAGCTAACTGTTCTGTTAAATCAGACACAGAAAAATTACAGCTAACTGTTCTGTTTCCTGAATCACGGACACATTACAGCTAACTGTTCTGTTTCATGAAAAACAGACACATTACAGCTAATTGTTCTGTTTAATGAGACATATACAAATAACAGCTAACAGTTCTGTTAATTCAAAGCACACAAATTACAGCTAACTGTTCTGTTTCATGAATCACAGACACATTACAGCTCACTGTTCTGTTTCATCAGACACAGACACAAAAAAGCTAACTGCTCTGTTTCATTAATCACAGACACATAACAGCTAACTGTTCTGTTTCATCAGACACAGACACATTGCAGCAAACAGTTCTGTTTCATCAGACACATTACAGCAAACCTTTCTCTTTCATTGATCACAGACACATTACAGCTAACTGTTATGTTTCTTAAATCACAGACACATTACAGCTAACTGTAATGTTTCTTTAATCACAGACACAATACAGCTAACTGTTCTGTTTCATTAATCACAGACACATTACAGCAAACTGTTCTGCTTCATTAATCACAGACACATTACAGCTTACTGTTCTGTTTCATTAATCACAGACGCATTACAGCTAACTGTTCTCTTTCATTAATCACAGACACATTACAGCAAACTGTTCTGTTTCATTAATAACAGACACATTACAACTAACTGTTTAGTTTCATTAATCAAAGACACATTACAGCTAACTGTTCTGTTTCATCAGACACAGACACAAAAAAGCTAACTGATCTGTTTCATGAATCACAGACACATTACAGCAAACTTTTCTCTTTCATTAATCACAGACACATTACAGCTATCTGTTCTGCTTCATTAATCACAGACACATTCCAGCTAACTGTTCTTTTTCATCAGGCACAGACACATTGCAGCAAACTGTTCTGTTTCATCAGACACAGACACATTGCAGCAAACTTTTCTTTTTCATCAGACACAAACACATTACAGCAAACTTTTCTCTTCCATTAATCACAGACACATTACAGCGAACTTTTCTGCTTCATTAATCACTGATCTATTACAGCTAACTGTTCTGTTTCATCAGATACAGACAGATTACAGCAAACTGTTCTTTTTCATAAATCACAGACAAATTGCAGCTAACTATTCTGTTTCATTAATCACTGACACATTACAGCTAACTGTTCTGTTTCATCAGACACAGACACATTACAGCTAACTGTTCTGTTTCATCAGACACAGACACATTACAGCTTACTGTTCTGTTTCACTAATCACAGACACATCACAGCTACTTATTCTGATCATCAGACACAGACACATTACAGCTAACTGTTCTGTTTCTTTAATCACAGACAAATTACAGCTAACTGTTCTGTTTCTTTAATCACAGACACATTACAGCGAACTGTTCTGCTTCATTAATCACAGACACATTACAGCTACTTATTCTGATCATCAGACACAGACACATTACAGCTTACTGTTTTGTTTCATTAATCACAGACACATTACAGCTAACTGTTCTGATTCATTAATCACAGATACAATACAGCTAACTGTTCTGTTTCAATAATCACAGACATATTGCAGCTAGCTTTTTTGTTTAATTTATCACAGACACATTACAGCTAACTGTTCTGTTTCATCAGATACAGACACATTGCAGCAAACTGTTCTGTTTCATCAGACATAGACACATTACAGCTTACTGTTCTTTTTCATAAATCACAGACACATTACAGCAAACTTTTCTCTTTCATCAATCACAGACACAATTCAGCTAACTCTTCTGTTTCATTAATCACAGACACAATTCAGCTAACTGTTCTGTTTCATTAATCACAGACACATTACAGCTACTAATTCTGATCATCAGACACAGACACATTACAGCTAACTGTTCTGTTTCATTAATCACAGACATATTGCAGCTAGCTGTTCTGTTTCATTACTCACAGACACATTACAGCTAACTGTTGTGTTTCATTAATCACAGACATATTGCAGCTAGCTGTTTTGTTTAATTTATCACAGACACATTGCAGCTAGCTGTTCTGTTTCATCAGACACAGACACATTACAGCTAACTGTTCTGTTTCATCAGACACAGACACATTACAGCTAACTGTTCTGTTTCATAAATCACAGACAAATCACAGTTTACTGTTCTGTTTCATTAATCACAGACACATTACAGCTAACTGTTCTGTTAAATCAGACACAGAAAAATTACAGCTAACTGTTCTGTTTCCTGAATCACAGACACATAACAGCTAACTGTTCTGTTTCATGAAAACAGACACATTACAGCTAACTGTTCTGTTTTATCAGACATATACAAATTACAGCTAACTATTCTGTTTCATGAATCACAGACACATTACAGCTCACTGTTCTGTTTCATCTGACAAAGACACATTACAGCAAAAGTTTCTCTTTTATTAATCACAGACACATTACAGCAAACTGTTCTGTTTCATTAATCACAGACACATTACAATTAACTGTTTTGTTTCATTAATCACAGACACATAACAGCTAACTGTTCTGTTTCATTAATCACAGACACATTACAATTAACTGTTTTGTTTCATTAATCACAGACCCATTACAGCTAACTGTTCTGTTTCATCAGACACAGACACAAAAAAGCTAACTGCTCTGTTTCATGAATCACAGACACATTACAGCTTACTGTTCTGTTTCATAAATCACAGACACATTACAGCTAACTGTTCTGTTTCATCAGACACATTACAGCAAACGTTTCTCTTTCATTGATCACAGACACATTACAGCTAACTGTTCTGCTTCATCAGATACAGACACATTATAGCTAACTGTTCTGTTTCATCAGACACAGACACATTGCAGCAAACTGTTCTGTTTCATCAGACACAGACACAAAAAAGCTAACTGCTCTGTTTCATGAATCACAGACACATTACAGCTTACTGTTCTGTTTCATAAATCACAGACACATAACAGTAAACTTTTCTCTTTCATTAATCACAGACACATTACAGCTTACTGTTCTGTTTCATAAATCACAGACACATTACAGCTAACTGTTCTGTTTCATCAGACACATTACAGCAAACGTTTCTCTTTCATTGATCACAGACACATTACAGCTAACTGTTCTGTTTCATCAGACACAGACACATTGCAGCAAACAGTTCTGTTTCATCAGACACATTACAGCAAACTTTTCTCTTTCATTGATCACAGACACATTACAGCTAACTGTTATGTTTCTTTAATCACAGACACATTACAGCTTCCTGTAATGTTTCTTTTATCACAGACACAATACAGCTAACTGTAATGTTTCTTCAATCACAGACACAATACAGCTTACTGTTCTGTTTCATTAATCACAGACATATTGCAGCTAGCTGTTTTGTTTCATTAATCACAGACACATTGCAGCTAGCTGCTTTGTTTCATCAGACACAGACACATTACAGCTAACTGTTCTGTTTCATCAGACACAGACACATTACAGCAAACATTTCTCTTTCATTAATCAAAGACAAATTACAGCTATTGGTTCTGTTTCATTAATCACAGACACATTACAGCAAACTTTTCTCTTTCATTAATCACAGACACATTACAGCTAACTGTTCTGCTTCATTAATCACAGACACATTCCAGCTAACTGTTCTTTTTCATCAGGCACAGACACATTGCAGCAAACTGTTCTGTTTCATCAGACACAGACACATTGCAGCAAACTTTTCTTTTTCATCAGACACAAACACATTACAGCAAACTTTTCTCTTCCATTAATCACAGACACATTACAGCTCACTTTTCTGCTTCATTAATCACTGATCTATTACAGCTAACTGTTCTGTTCCATCAGATACAGACAGATTACAGCAAACTGTTCTTTTTCATAAATCACAGACAAATTGCAGCTAACTATTCTGTTTCATTAATCACTGACACATTACAGCTAACTGTTCTGTTTCATCAGACACAGACACATTACAGCTAACTGTTCTGCTTCATCAGACACAGACACATTACAGCTTACTGTTCTGTTTCATTAATCACAGACACATTGAAGCTAACTGTTCTGTTTCATCAGACACAGACACATTACAGCTTACTGTTCTGTTTCACTAATCACAGACACATCACAGCTACTTATTCTGATCATCAGACACAGACACATTACAGCTAACTGTTCTGTTTCTTTAATCACAGACAAATTACAGCTAACTGTTCTGTTTCATCAGAC
>RPOG01003784.1:41743-56041 GCA_008086565.1 Thalassoma bifasciatum | reverse complement strand
CACACACACACACACACACACACACACACACACACACACACACACACACACTCCTCAGAAACCCTCACGGTTCAGGACAAACATGTAAAGTTAAACTGTGTCGTTTTAAGGAGAAATTTCAAGCTGGAGTTTGAAGGAGTCAGGTCCATGTTTGGATCAGAGTTTAAGGATTAACGTGTTTGACGTGTTAATTCAAAATCTTCTTCCTGAAAACCACACAGCGCCGCAGGAAGTGCCCGTTTGTCGTGGTGTTTTTTTGGTGACGTGGCTCCTGAACGCAGCACGCCGGCGTCTTCGTCGTCGTCGTCGTTGTTGGTGTCTCCCCGTGCAGAAAAATATTCAGTGATGGAACAAAAAACAAAAACAAAAACTTCCTTTGAGTCCTTCGAGTTTTTCATGTCAGCTGTTCTCCTCCACACACTCACACACACACACCTGACCAACCTGGGAGAGAGAGAGGGACAGGAAAGGATGGGTCAGACCCCGCCAAAATAAAAGAGAAGAATACAAGAAGTGTGGGATGTCAATTCTGGAGTGTGACCTGGATCCTAAGGTGTTAAATTACTATAATGTTAGGATGTCGGCAAAATACTAGAATGTTAGCAGAATTCTAGAAGTAAACTCGAATTCTAGGATGTCAGCGAAATTCTAGATTGTTAGCAGAATTCTAAAAAGTAACTTGAATTCTAGAATTTTAGCAGGATTCTAGAAATAAACTTGAATTCTACGATGTCGGCGAAATTCTAGAATGTTAGCAGATTTTGAAAGTAACTTGAATTCTAGAATGTCGGCAAAGTTCTAAAATGTTAGCAGAATTCTAGAAAATAACTTGAATTCTAGAATGTCGGCAAAATTCTAGAATTTTAGTAGAATCCTTCAAAGTAACTAGAATTCTAGAATGTCGGCGAAATTCTAGAATGTTAGCAGAATTCTAAAAAGTAACTTGAATTCTAGAATGTCGGCGAAATTCTAGAATGTTAGCAGAATTCTTGAATGTGACCAGAATTCTGGGGTTGCAACAAAATTCTTGAGTGCTGCTGGGATTCTAGAAAGTAACTTGAATTCTAAGATGTCAGCAAAATTCTAGAATGTTACAGGAAGTCTGAGATGTCAATTCCAGACTGTGACTAGGATTATAGAAAGTAGCTGGACATCTGGAGAGTAACTAGAGTTCTAGAAAGTTACCTGGATTCTAGGATGTTAGGTTTCTACAATGCTAGAATTCTTGAATGTTACCAGAATTCCAGGATTGCAACAAAATTCTAGAGTGTCACTGGGATTCTAGAAAGTAACTAGATTTCTCAACAGTTACCAGGATCCTAGGATGTTAGGTTACTGTAACGTTAGGATGTTGGCGAAATCCTGGAATATTTTTTTTTTGGAATCCCAGTACGATATAAGAATTCTAGAATTTCAGGGATGTCAGCGGGGATTCTAGAATGTTACCAGAATTCTAGAACCGTGGCAGAATTCCTTAATTCTATCGTCATTAATGCGCAGAGCGAACATTTCTTGTTTCTTTCGTCCTTTTCTTTAACAAAGTTATGACTGTGAGGAAATAAGAAAACCGTAAGTAAAAAGTGTGATTGTGTGTGGTTTCATTTTAGTTTCTTAAACAATAATATGGAAGAACATTCTGGATCAAATGGAGAAAAGAGGATCGGGTTCAGGTGCAGAGAGTCGATGATTAAACTCATGATCGTGACTTTTAAATTTCTTGTCTTTACTGTTTTTTCTGGGTGTCATGGCTGCTCCTCGTTGCCGGCGCTGGGCGTTCGGTTGCGGATTTGACTCCTCAGCTGTTCGATGAGTTCAGGATTCTGCTGCTGCATCTGCTGAGCGAACTGCTGACCTCTGAGAAACACACACGAGACCAACGTTAACACCTGGAACACCTGAGGGACAGACAACAACACCTGGAAAACGCCGCCGCCGCCGGGAACCTACGCCTGAATGAGGCCTGATAAATCTCCAGCTCCTGGGGCTCCCGTCGGTGCGGCGGGCGGCGCCGATGCTGCCCCTGCTGCTGCTGCACCTCCTCCTAATCCACCTCCTCCTCCTCCTAATCCACCTCCTCCTACTCCTCCCATCCCGCCGCCGTACGCTCCTGACATCATCCCCGACATCCTGAGAGAGACAGAAGCTTTAACGGACGCTCAAACAGACGAGGAAACGCAGAAGAGAAAGAAAAACAGTGGAGGACTTACAGCTGCTGGACCTGAGGGTTATTCATCAGAGAGGACGCCTGAAAACACACACACACACACACACACACACACACACACACACACACACACACACACACACAGGGTCAGGTGTTACACAGAATAAAATAGAGATTAAAAACAGGTGAATCAGTAGCAGAGATCTCACCATGTTCATGAAGCCGGGGTTACTGAGCAAACCCGCCAAGTCGACCCCGCCCATCCCCGCCGTCTGAGAGAGAGAGAGAGAGAGAGAGAGAGAGAGAGAGAGAGAGAGAGAGAGGTGAGTACAGACCCATCACAGGTAGCTCAGGTAACCTTCTCTCTGTTCCTGTTTCAGTGACTGACCGGACTGGACGTCTCCATCTTCTCCTCTGCGATCTTCAGGTTGGTTTTGTACGTGTCGTTGTCGGGGTCCAGCTCCAGAGCTTTCTTATAATAGGACGCTGCTTCTGTGTGTTTGTTCAGGCTGGCCAGAGCCAAACTGCAACGCAACCACACGAGGAGAGGTCAGTGAACGCATCACGACTCCTACACAAACATACTCTGCTTTTTAAGATTGATCTCATTTGGCCTGTTTTGTCCCTCTGGTGCCCCTGTAGTATCTGTTATAAATTCTCTGTTTCTCTCCCTGGAGTTTAGTTAAAGTTTCATTTCCTCCTTCAAACTCTGCTCTGGCTCCTGTCTCTTTAAGAATTGATGTTGAAGTTTCTTTTTCTAGTTTTTAAAGCTCTACACGGCCTTTATGTTGCAGCTCCACCAATGAGGTTCTAGAATGTTCAACATGAAGGTCAGAGAACTTTCTGCCCTTGATGATGTCACAACATGAAGGTTTAGAGAACTTTCTGCCCTTGATGATGTCACAACATGAAGGTCAGAGAACTTTCTGCCCTTGATGATGTCACAACATGAAGGTCTGAGAACTTTCTGCCCTTGATGATGTCACAACATGAAGGTCAGAGAACTTTCTGCCCTTGATGATGTCACAACATCAAGGTCAAAGGACTCTCTGATTGGTTAACTTTTTGTCTCAAAATCTTGACTTTTTAACTTAAAATTTTGCTTCTGTTACAAAATTTGTACCATATTTTTGGTAATTTTGACTCCATTATCTTAAGTTTTGACCTTTTCTTTAACCAAATTTTGGCTTTTAAATTTCACAGTTTTAAGATTGTGCCTCAAATTTTAACTTTTAATCTCAAACTTCTGACTTGTACTTCTGAATTTATCTCAGATTCTGTGTGGTGGCTCAAAATTTGGACTTAATTTCCACTGTTTATCTTAAATTGATCATGTTTTCTTGCATAATTTTGACATAATTATCTTAGAATTTGACCTAAATGTCTGGAAATTCAACTCTTTATCTCTAATTTTGTGCTTAAGTAGGGTTTGTGTGTGTGTGTGTGTGTGTGTGTGTGTGTGTGTGTGTATGTGTGTATGTGTGTGTGTGTGTGTGTGTATGTGTGTGTGTGTGTGTGTGTACCCCATCCTCCCGTAGGCTTTGCTGTAGTTGGGGTCGATGCTGATGGCCTGTTCACAGTCCTGCACGGCTCCAGCGTAGTTTCCCAGTTTGCTGTACGCTGCAGCCCTGAGCAAGAAAACACACACACACACACACACACACACACACACACACACACACACACANCTTCTGACTTGTACTTCTGAATTTATCTCAGATTCTGTGTGGTGGCTCAAAATTTGGACTTAATTTCCACTGTTTATCTTAAATTGATCATGTTTTCTTGCATAATTTTGACATAATTATCTTAGAATTTGACCTAAATGTCTGGAAATTCAACTCTTTATCTCTAATTTTGTGCTTAAGTAGGGTTTGTGTGTGTGTGTGTGTGTGTGTGTGTGTGTGTGTGTGTATGTGTGTATGTGTGTGTGTGTGTGTGTGTATGTGTGTGTGTGTGTGTGTGTACCCCATCCTCCCGTAGGCTTTGCTGTAGTTGGGGTCGATGCTGATGGCCTGTTCACAGTCCTGCACGGCTCCAGCGTAGTTTCCCAGTTTGCTGTACGCTGCAGCCCTGAGCAAGAAAACACACACACACACACACACACACACACACACACACACACACACACAGAAAAAGTTTAGAGACTTTAAAACTTTAAAGACAGAGAGTTTCTGTGTCTGTTGCACAAAGATGGAAAACACTCGTCACAGAGTTTAACAGACGTTTTATTCAGAGCAGCTCATCTTTTCCACTTGTGACCAACTTATGCTGCTTCACTATTTAATCCTGTTAACACACACACAGACCTGTGTGTGTGTGTGTGTGTGTGTGTGTGTGTGTGTGTGTGTGTGTGTGTGTGTGTGATGCTAACAATGATAACATGTGTGTGTCTCTGAGATAAAACAGGGAGGAAACCTGCGACGATGAAAAGCCAAAAATCTTTATCACCTTCTGACCCCCCCCACTTCTCCTTTAAGGATAAAATCTTTAGTTTCTTCACTGTAACATAGAAAACTATGGAAGTTTATTTCTGCTAGTTAAAAAAAAATGAATATAACATGGCAAAGTTGAGATTTTTCTTTTGCAAATTAGTCAAAAAGTCAAAAGTTTACAATAAACTCTGACCTTAGACATAAGTCTGCATTTTGAGATATAGCTTTAAAACTTTGCAAAAAAAAAAAGTCAGAATTTTGACATATTTAAACTGAAATGTTGAGATAATGAAGTCAAACTTTTGTGACAAAATCAGAAACATGAAATGAAATTTAATTTTTTTAGAAAAAAAAAATCAGAATTTGAGATGAAAAGTCAAAGTCATGAGATAAAAATTCAAGTTACGAGCAAGAGGTGATTGAGATTTAAAAAAAAAAAAAAACAGTTTTCAGATGAAATGAGGAATATTGCATAAGTCAGTATTTTCAGATATGACTAAAAATATTCGCAATAAAAAGTCAAAATTTAGAGATTTAAAAGTCAAAATTATGACCAAAAAAAGTCTTAATTTTGTGATAAAGTCAGATTTCTTGAGTGAAAAGTGGAAATTATGAGATTAAATAAAGTCAAAATTTTGAGATGAAAGTTGAAATCATGAAAAAAAAAAAAAGAATTTTATGATATAGAAAGTCAAAGGTAATTCAGTTAAAATTATCAGTAAAAAAAAAGTTTAAACACAAAGATCTGAGATTAAAAATTCAAAGTTATGAGATAAAAATTCAAGTTACGAGCAAAAGGTGATTGAGATAAAAAAAAGTCAATTTTCAGATGAAATGAGAAACATTGCATAAGTTAGTATTTTCAGAAATGACTCAAAAATGTGCAATTAAAAGTCCAACTTTAGAGATTTAAAAGTCAAAATTATGACCAAAAAAAGTCTTAATTTTGTGATTGAGTCAGATTTATGGAATAAAAAAAGTCAAAATTTTGTGATGAAAGTTGAAATCATGAAAAAAAAAAAAGTATGATATAGAAAGTCAAACTCAGAGGGAGAAACTCAGATAGTGAATTTTGAGGTAATTCAGTTAAAATTATGGGTTAAAAAAAAGTTACAATTTTGAGATAAAGCAGATTTAATATAATGAAGTCAAACCTTTGTGACAAAATCAGAAATATAAAATGAAATTTACATTTTTTAGGAAAAAAAAAATAAGAATTTGAGATAAAAATTCAATTCATTTTCAGATGAAATGACAAACATTGCATAAGTCAGTATTTTCAGAAATGACTCAAAATATTTGTATTAAAAAGTCAAAATTTAGAGATTTAAAAGTCAAATTATGACCAAAAAAAGTCTTAATTTTGTGATAAAGTCAGATTTATAGAATAAAAATTGAAATTATGAGATTAAAAAAAGTCAAAATATTTAGATAAAAATTTGAAATCATGAAAAAAAAATTGAATTTTATGATATAGAAAGTCAAAGGTAATTCAGTTAAAATTATCAGTAAAAAAAAAAGTTTAAACACAAAGATCTGAGATTAAAAATTCAAAGTTATGAGATAAAAATTCAAGTTACGAGCAAGAGGTGATTGAGATTTAAAAAAAGTCAATTTTCAGATGAAATGAGGAATATTGCATAAGTCAGTATTTTCAGATATGACTCAAAAAATTTGCATTTTAAAGTCAAAATTAAGACAAAAAAGTCTTAATTTTGTGATAAAGTCAGATTTCTTGAGTTAAAGGTGGAAATTATGAGATTAAAAAAGTCAAAATTTTTAGATTAAAGTTGAAATCTTGAAAAAAAATTTGAATTTTATGATATAGAAAGTCAAACTCAGAGGGAGAAACTCATATAGTGAATTTTGAGGTAATTTAGTTAAAATTATCAGTAAAAAAACAAGTTTAAACACAAAGATCTGAGATTAAAAAGTCAAAGTTATGAGATAATTGAGGTAAATATTTGACATAAAGTCTGTTTAAAGTGTAAACTCTGAGATAAAGAGTTAAATTGTGAGTTTGTGTCGTCACCTGTTGCAGTAGTAAACGGCGTTCTGAGGGTTGATGGCGATGGCCTTGGAGTAAAACTCGACCGCGGCTCCAAAGTTTTCCACTTTCATTTGGTCGTTTCCTGAAGTAAAAACAGAAACAGAGTTTTTTCTCAAACACAGGTGAATTTAAGGACATGAATCAAAGACGTGATGTTTTCAGCTGAGTTTACCGTCAGTTTTGAGCGTCTCGGCCTCGGCTCTCTGCTCCTCGCTGAGCGTGTTCTGGGTGGCGTTGTTGTTGACCTGCGACTCTGCTGGAAACTAAACACACACACGGACGGTGAGTCAGACGCTGACGGGAAACGCTGACTAAACACTGAATCATCTCAGGACGCAGAAAAAAACCTCAGACTTTACCTTCGCTGTGGCCGAGGCGAAGATCTCCGGTAACGTCATGGGGACGGCGAGGCTCTGGTCGTCGGTGGAAACTTCAAACGCCGTCTCCAAACACTGAACGGCGACTGCAGAGGAAACAAAGCGTGATGAGGAGCGTGTGGCGTGAGATAAGAGGTTTATCACAGAGGAGGTGTGGCTGCGTTTGAGGGGCGGAGCCTGAAAAATGGTTAAAGTCTGACCTTCCAGACTCTCCTGAGCGCCCGAGGTCAGATTCCCCGACTGCAGCTGGTCGTGGAGGAACTGGATGATGGAGAAGGCGAGACGCTTGTTGTCTGTCATGGTGACGGACGCTCAGACTTCTCTGTGGTCACGGAGCGAGAGAGACCTGCAACAACAACAACAAGAGTGTTAAATAAAGACAGTTTCAGTCTGAATGATGTTAATAAAAACTACAAAACTCAACACAAACAAGATATTTATTCTTCAAACTGATCAACTTTATTGTTTTTATTCCTAAAAATCTTGTTCAGGTTCATGTTTCCTTTAACTGGTTCAGTGTTTGTGAACTGAAGACACTAATTGTTGAAGTCTAACAGTCTAGTAGCTGCACTCTTCTACTACGGAGCCACGCTGTTGTAACAGGAGCAGAATGTGTCTTGGTTTCATTGTCTTGCTGAAATAATCAGGGACGTCCCTGAAAAAGACAAAGACAGAACCTACCGTCGTCTACAACGAGGTTTTGGACAAACATGGAAAGTCGTAATTACGACCCTTCACAGATACTGGGACAGTTACCCATGATGCCATGGGGCACTAACACACCCCCATACCATCACAGATGCTGCTTTTGAACTTTGACCTGAGAACAATCCTGATTGTCCTTTTCCTCTTTGGCCCTGAGGACACCATGTCCATGATTTCCAAAAAGAGTTCTGCGGCGTTTGTGTGTGTTGTTGATGTCTGACTTTGGATTTTTTTAGATTGTTTTTGTTGTTGTTGCCCATATTGTGTCATAATTTTGTGGACAATATGTCAAATTTATAAGATACAAGTCAAATTTCTGAGATAAGATGTCATATTTTGAGGTAAAATGTCATATATAGCCGATAGAAAATTAAACATATTGGAAAAAGAACTCAAACTTTTGAGATGAAAGACTCAAATAAATGTGAGAAAAATTTGAATTTTCAGATGGAAAGTCAAATTCTTAAGATATAGAAGTCAAATTAACGAGATTAAAAGTCAAATTTAAGTGATAAAAAGTTAAATTATGAGATTTAAAGTCAAAATAATGTGATTGAAACTCAAAATTATGTGACAAAGTCATTTTATGAGATGAAAACTCAAATTTATGTGATGAAAAGTCAAAATATGAGACAAAAGTCAATTTTTTTAGAAACAGATGTTCAATTTAAATGATAAAAAGTCAAATTTATTAGATGAAGAAGTCAAAGTTAAAAAGAGTTCTGCAGCGTTTGTGTGTGTTGTTGATGTCTGACTTTGGATTTGCATGGTAGAGTTTGAACTGTCACTTGTAGATGTAGTGATGAACTGTGTTAACTGACAATGGTTTTCTGAAGTGTTCCTGAGCCCACGTGCTAATATCCTTTACACAATGATGTGGGTTTTTAATGCAGCGCCGCCTGAGGGGTCAAAGGTCACGGCCATTCAATGTTGGTTTTGGGCCTTGCTGCTTACGTGCAGAGATTTCTCCAGATTCTCTGAATCTTTTGATGATATTATGGTCTGTAGATGATGAAATCCATCAATTCCTGCAGTTGGACAANAGATGTTCAATTTAAATGATAAAAAGTCAAATTTATTAGATGAAGAAGTCAAAGTTAAAAAGAGTTCTGCAGCGTTTGTGTGTGTTGTTGATGTCTGACTTTGGATTTGCATGGTAGAGTTTGAACTGTCACTTGTAGATGTAGTGATGAACTGTGTTAACTGACAATGGTTTTCTGAAGTGTTCCTGAGCCCACGTGCTAATATCCTTTACACAATGATGTGGGTTTTTAATGCAGCGCCGCCTGAGGGGTCAAAGGTCACGGCCATTCAATGTTGGTTTTGGGCCTTGCTGCTTACGTGCAGAGATTTCTCCAGATTCTCTGAATCTTTTGATGATATTATGGTCTGTAGATGATGAAATCCATCAATTCCTGCAGTTGGACAAAGTTGAGAAACATTGTTCTTAAACTGTTGGACTGTTTGCTCACGCAGTTGTTGACAAAGTGGTGAACCTGGCTCCATCTTTGCTTGTGAAGGACTGAGCCTTTTGGGGATGATGCTCCTTTTATACCCAATCATGACACTCACCTGTTTAAATCAACCTGTTCAAGATTTTAAGGAACCAGATGCAGACATTACATTCAAAAAGAGTGAATATTTGGAACATAATAATACATTTGAACATTAAATATCTTGTCTTTGAGGATAAACAAATCTATATTTTACCTTTGTATCAAAGTGTATACACTGTTTTGTCTTTACTGTGAAGATAAAGCAGGTTTTTGTGGCTCTGGACTGACTTTAATACATATTAATAAAGAAAAATGTCTCCTGTGATCGTGAAGGTCGCAGCTCTAAACTGTCGTTATTAGCGTAGCTTAGCACAAAGACTTGAAGTGGATGGAAAGTGTTAGCATCAGCGCGTCAACACGTCTGTGGAGTTAAAGCATCTTTGACAGAAGTTTCTTCACATGTAGGTCAGAGCCGCCACAAAAGCTCTTTATTATTAGAAATAAGAACATGAAACTCCTGCAGACTCAAATCCAAACAGAAGCAAAGAGAAACAAACAAACAAACGTCTGTGTGTCGTTGTTGTTGTTGTTGTTGTTGTTGATGAGTGTAAGTGAGCAGGATTAAATATTTTGGCTCCGTTCGAGGATGTTTTTGCCAAAGCAGAGGAAACATCACTAAACCCTGAAGTCAAATTTAATCCCACTACAATACCACTCTCTCCGCGCACAGATTATGAGTCACTCCCTCAGATTTAAAGTGTGTTTTATTAGATTAATATTTTAAATATGTGACATTTTTATTCTATTTTTTCTTTGTTGCAGAGGCGGATTGGCCCCCGGGGAGGGAGCAGGACTTTTTTAGCAAACAGAAACAGAAGGAGAGGATTTCTGCCTGTGAAAAGTTAATAATGTTATATAATGTGTGTGTGTGTGTGTGTGTGTGTAGGGGGGGACTTACTGGGCGAGGTGGGCGAGTTCCCCCCTCCCTCGGTGGAGGAGGTGGAGGGCGGCTTGGCGTCGACGGGCAGTGGGACGGGACGTGCCATGGGGGGAGGCGGAGGGGGAGGCAGCATGGGCGTGGGCAGGAAGGGGTTATGGACCTTCCCCTGGGAGCTACCATTAGGCTGTGGGGGGGGNCAAGTAAGGAAGTGAAAGCTATAATGTCCTTTTGTGTAGTATCCAGTGCCACTGAAGCATCAGGAATCCCAAATATAGCAATCAGAGGCGAAGGCTGCAAATTAACACCAAGTACAGTAGACATAATACTAAAGTACCCCTTCCAAAAAACATTTAGATCAGGACAAAGAAAAAACATGTGACTAAGGTGACAAGGAGAGAGATGACATTTATCACATTTGTCTTCCCATATTCATTTTTATTCAAAAACGTAGGTAATCTTGTTCTGCTTCTGATTGAGGAGACTTGATACCAAAAGGACAGAGAACAAACTTTGTAGATCGCCAACAGTCGGGAAACCTGACAAATGTCCCCATCTGCTCTAATGTTAAATCTCAAGGGACTAAGAAAAAGTTACACTTTTTTAACTCAAATTTCTGGTAAAACCTGTGGCTCCACAGACATGAAATTTACATCAATAGAAACTCCTAAGCCTTGTGAATCTCATGGTGGTTTTGTTTTTCTGCTAGCCCTTAAGGATTTTGCGCCGCTAGAGGATATTCACACCCTTGTCCCTGGCTCAAATCCACGAGGAGTAGTTGACAGACAGTCAATTTAGTTTGTCGACGTCGAAGTTTGTCGGATTGCTCGTCCAATGGTACCTCTGGACACTAGACTGTGTGGACAAATATGGATGTCTAGTTTTGTGACTACTTCTTTCTATGAGTTCACTAACAAAGAGACGTGGACTGACCAACACACAGCACACCAGCACACCAAACATATACACACACACAAACTTTCTAGTGCAGTGATTCCCAACCTGTGGTCCGTGGCCCCCTGGTGGGCCACGAAGATATTGCAAGTGGGCCGCCAAATCATTTTCAAAATAGTCTGAATTCTAATAAAGGGTAGCTATATTAAGATACAAGTGTACAGAATAATGTTTAAATGTTAAAACTTGGTTACATTTGTAAGGATATTCAACATGTTCAAATGTTTGTATATAAGAAAAGTCCTTGAAGAGGGAAAGTTAAAGCCCAACATGTAACATGACCCCAAATTTAACAAAGCCCTGAAATTTAATTAAACAAATGTTGTATATCCCAAGACTATAATCACTGACCCAACATTTAACAAGTTGTTCTATCGTGGGCAAATGACTTTTACCTTCTGGGCTCAGCATCTGTTACATCATTGACCAGTTATCACATTTCGGGTTTTATGACATTTTTTTTCTTACTTTTCAGGTCTTTGTTACAAATCAAGCGCTAACAAGTCACTATACAGCCCCCATAATTATATGGTCAGAGGTGGGCCGCGAAAAACTTTTTAGACTTAAAAGTGGGCCCTGAATTGGAAAAGGTTGGGAACCACTGTTCCAATGATATAAATTTCTTTCATTGTGATTCATCCATTTCCTTTCATTCAGATGATTCTTGAATTCATCCATCTATATTTTCATTTTGGACATTATTTCACATCCTTTCATCCAAGATTTCATGTTCATGTTCATGTTCGTGAGTTCTCCTTCAACATTTTGCATTTAGCAGTTCAGCGCAAGCTTTTTCAAGATTCATTCAACCATTTTCAGATAAATTCAGTCATTCAGCATATTCAGGATTCTGCATTAGCAGTTCAACGCTAGCTGCTTCAGCTTCTGCATTCACAGCGCAATTTCTTCGGAAACTGCTTTTCTAGTTCACGATAGTTTTCATATTTATCATTTGTTAATTTATGTTGTAGACCAGTGGTTCCCAACCTTTTCCAAATCAGGACCCACTTTTAAAGCTCAAAAATTTTTGAGGCCCACCTCCAACCCAATGCATACCGCTATATACGTTTTTTTTTTAACCCCATTTGTAACAATGACCCAAAATATAATTTTAAAAAATGTAATAAAACCCAAAATATGATATCTGGTAGATAATGAAACAGATGTTAAGCCAAAAATGTAGTAAAGTTTTGCCCAAATTATGACAACTTGTCACATTCTGGTGCAATTATTATATTTTGGGTTTTACTTTATGCTTTTTCGTTTCATTTCGGGCTCAGCACTCCGGTTACAGTTTTCACATTTTTTGGAAATTTGGGATTTATTACATTTTTTTTCAATGACATTTCAGGTTGTCGTTATTTTTCAGGTCATGCTATCTATAGAGGAATAACATGTCTTCTTAGGGGACTTTTTTATATATAATAAAATCAGAACTGTTTTAATTTCCTTTAAAACTTAACCGAGTTAAACATTTTGAATGTTGTTATTTGTATTTGTATCTTAATTTTTCTATTTGTACCTTGTATCTTTATATAATTAAACTCCAACAAAATACTTGTTTGGAAATGATTTCGCGGCCCGCTTGCTGTACCTTCGCGGCCCAACAGGGGGCCACGGACCACAGGTTGGGAATCGCTGTTGTAGAGTTTAACCAACAATACTCAAATCTCTTTGGCTGTTTTCCAAGTAGTAAACTACAAGTTCCCAGATGTTTCTACTGATCCGAGAAAAATTCTCAGTCTGCAATTATTTGAAAAAATCAAATATGGTGATTTTGCTGTAATAAACTTTTGTACCTTTACAAATTTGATAAAATCAGGACTCTAATCTCTCCCTGAATTTGTTGTTTTTCTAAATGAATTAAAATTGTTCCTTGAACCACTAAAAATAATGAAAAAAACATAAAAATTCTCAAAAAAATTACAACTTCCTTCCCATGCTTAATTTCATTTATTTATTTTCCTTTGTATCTCATTAACATCGAATGTAACTTATCTACTTTTATTGCTCCTGTAACTTCTCCACTGATTGATGTGGTGAATTAATGACTGAAATGTTCTCATGGATTTATTTATGATAAAGTTAAACATTAGAAAAAAAACCATCAGCTCCACTTCCTGAAACAGAAATCCAGAGTAGTATACGACGTTTTTTTTGTGGCGCCTTTATTTTGAAAGTCCTGAGCGGAAGTGTAGTTCTCGGTTATTGTAGTTTTTAAGCCTCGGCTCTTTTCTCTCTGACAGTTAAACACACGGGACTAACAAACCTTCATTCAATTACCTGAACTATGGGGCCGACAGGTGAGACAGCTTTTTGTGTTTAACACGAGTTAGAAACATTTTAATGTGGAGTTTAATTCCAGGTTTTCTCTGTTTCTCTTTTTTCTTTATTTGTCTCTGATTTTAAGAGTTTATTCTCTTTAATCTGTTTCAGCTAACGTCATTCTGTGAGCTAACGGTGCTAACTGAGCTCAGAGCTCAGACTTTAAACACACAATAAATAAAAAAACAGTTTATTTAGTGATAATTTAAGAGTTTAGTGTGAGCTGGTTTGTTTTTATCGATGTGTTTTTATCCTTTTATTTACTCCAGGTGCTGTTAGCATGTTAGCAGTTAGCTCACTCACATTTTGGAATAAATATATTTTTTCATTTATTATTTATAATTTATCATTTACCATCAGTCAAAGCCAGTTATTTGGATGTTTTCACATCTTCACTTTATGTTTTTATTTTTTAAAATGCCTTCTTTCCATTTATCCTCCATTTAATTCAAATTAAATGCTGTATAAAGTATTTTATTATGACTGTATTTGAATGTGGTGTTTATTTATTAATTTTTTTCTAACTCCAGAGAAGCTGAATTGATTTATTGACTGAGTCCAGATAAAATCCAGTGACTCCCATGTTGGATTTTTGCCAATATTTTCTAGCACAGATATTTCCAGACTCATGTGGAGGAAACACTGAGATGATTACCAACTTTTTTATTTCATCACATGTATTTCTTTATTCTATGAAACCTGTGTTATTTGAACACATCTTTAAACTATTAAAATATAACATGTTTTTTTGTGTTTTGGTTCCTCAAACCCCCAAAATGTCAGGTGGTGCAACCGTCCTGACAAGTATCCACAGTAATTAAACTCTAAAAATTGAATGTCAGTTATTGTAAATGG